>JBAJNP010002685.1:0-45820 GCA_036877545.1 Yasuhikotakia modesta
GACCCTCTTGGACGGGGCTGACCCTTCTGTGCCTGTTAGAAAAGATCTGCTGGTTTCACCTTCAGAATTCTGGAGTGAAGACCCTTTAAGAAAAGTCCTTTAGCAGGGAGTCCAGAACTAACTGCAAGACCTACAAGAGAACTAAGCCCAGCTCCTCAGAACCGAGTATGTTCTGTTTCTTTCTTCAGTCGTGCATATAAATTTTTTTTCAAGTTTTTAACATTTTTTAGAATAGAATTATCCCTCATTATTTAAGCTTACTTGCACTCCAGGGCGCTGGGCATTAAATGTTTGAATTGAACTTGCCTTTGTTTTTAGTGTAGGAAGGAGTTTTTAAACACAGTTATTGGCAGTGACTCTAAATCTTGTTTTTCCTAAATGATCAACAAATTTAAGCAGCGCCTGCCTTCTAAAGGTTTATATTTAAAGATAAGGATTCATTCATAGTATGTGCCAGTAATATTAGAAGCAGTAATTCTACTGTCTCTAAAACGGGTTTAGTATTATTAGAAATATAGCATATTAGTAATGCTAATGTAGTCTTACTCCTCCACCACTGGAAAAATAGAAAATCTAGATTAAGAATTCCAGATTGAGTGTGAACGTAACAGGAGGGTGAAACCGAATTAACTCCAGGTGAGAAAAGAGCCTGTTTTGAGACTGTGGTCACATTGTTCAGAGTGGTGGGGTCAATTCTGAGCCGTTAGTGAAGGCTGACCTTATAAAGGTTAATGTCTTTAACCGTAAAGCCCGCAGAATAGCACCGCTCGCCTTTGCGATCTAGATTACTGCAATCCTGACCTCAGGCTCCGGGTAAAGCCCCTTAAACCCCTGTCTGCTGGAGAGAGATGAAGACATACCTTCCTCATCATCAGTCATGTTCAGGTGAGCAGTTTAATGTTAACTGAAGGCTACAGTTAATCATCTTTTGCAGAAAGGATATGGGAACAGAGGAGGAAAGAAGAAAATGGTGGGATGAAAAACGAGTAGTATATAAAGGTAGAGGATTACATCTGACCCCGTGTCCCACTCAAAGCCCATTATGGTACCGGGCCAAGACTTTCAGAACACACAGAAAGAGACTGAGTCCAATATGAATACTCTCCAAGCACCTAATGTTAAAATGGCTTAGACGGGTAAATTAAAGTCACCCACACATGCGTTGAGTCACGTGTGACATTAAAATCAAAGACGCTTTTGTTGTTGATGCATAACGTTTATAACATTTACTTTTCAAACCAACCCGTTTTGCCTTCGCTTATTCCACGTAATTATTCAATTAATATAAGGTCACAAAAACGGTGCGTAATAGCTATAACAAAACGCAGTTTCTATAGCAAAATGCAGTTTGAAGTAATTGGAGTATAGCAAGTCACAAGACGTCAACTTTTTAAAAATGTTTAGGAAACGTGTTGCTCACGCGGCTCCTAACAACCTTTAGCTCTGTGGAAAATGTAGAAGCAAGCTTGTTTTTTTTTGTCCTTCATGGTTCAACACATGTGGAACATTCCTTGGAAGTCACAACAAATTTCGAAAACAAAACCGGCACTGCCTTCACGTTTTTGTGAAAGGTCGCATATTACTTAGAGTTGGACACTTGGTGATGAGTGACATAATGACCTTTGAGGTTAAGAAGCAGTTTGTTGTGGACCCTTCATAGAGAGGATTGTCCTTATTTGTGCACCCATGAAGGCACTGAGAGACCAGAAAACTCTGAATTTTGTAACCTGTTGACTTAACATGAAGAACAATTTCTGGTTTATTGTCCCTCTGATAGTTGGTGGTTTTAGTAGAATTACTCTAAAGTTGAATTAAGGCTAAACAAAAGTTCCATGGCAATAAGACTGTGATAGTCACGTTGGGCCTTTGCAACCTTTCTGTTGAGCTTTTATTCTCAAATGTATCACCTCAATGTTGGAATATCCAGGGCAAAAATGATTACAGGGTTAAGAACAGTTTATCCGTCTCTCCTCAGTCGTGCTGTCCAGGGATGACGATGGATCGGATGAAGGATGACGAGTCTGGAAGCTTACGAGAGCAGAAGATCTCAGGTTCAACCGGGGAAGCCCAGGTAACAAACGCAGCCTTTGTATATTCACAAATCTGGCTCTGTTCATTGTCTGAGGAAGTTCTGAGGCCTTGCAGACCAACCAAGAACAATAAATGTACGTTCGTATCAACCAATCTTCACGTAAACCAGACTTTTGAAGTCGAGATTCGTTCAGTCTGGTTGGGGAGTTTCGAATTTGTGCTTGTTTACAAATGTTCATTCAAACTTTTTAAATGTTTTTTTCCAAGAGCTGTTAGTATTCTTCGGCCAAGCTGGCGAGCTTTTGTGACGGGCAAACTAATCGGTAATGGCAAGAGGGTACAAGAGGGCTAATTTGGCATGACATTTGAAACTCGATATAGTGTTTATGCTTTCAGTTTCAAACCTGAAACACCATATAAAATAAATGTTGGCTTCTTATTAAAGACTAAGGATGTTTGACATAGATTAAGCCAATGCAACTCAGGTGTTCAGTACAAGCTGTACTCCCCTCACATTAACATGTGGCCGAAATGAGAAACTCATTTCCAGCGGCGCTGTGTATCTTAACATATTTCTCTCTTTCTTTTGTAATTCGAAGAGAAGTGAATTTTGTTTGTTTTAATTCTGTCCGAGGAAAATGGAAACCACAAACTCAGACAACCGCGGGTCAATCTAGGTTGAATCACCACATGACTGGAGAACATACCGAGATGAATCGGGCCGAAACTCAGATAAGCCTGATTGAAATGAATTGGGTTACCCGTGTCCGCCGTTTTCTCGCCTTAGCTTTGGCGAGGGTTTTAAAAACATATCAAAGGCGTATGAGATGTTGAGGGATAATTCTGGCCAGATCTTTTCAGGTTTCTCAAAAGATGAAGTAGCTAATCAGTCTTAGGGTCATGGGGTTTTTTCAACTCTTTTTTTTTCTGTCTTATTTCAGATGGGGAAACAAAAGAAACCAACACAGGAAGTAAAAAGTCAACAAGCAAAGTAGAAGTTTCTTCCATCATGGATCTCGTTCATTCTCCACCCTACAGTAGAAGCACAGTCTCATGGGACCATTGTGGTAAGACAAGTGTGTTAGGTGTGTTTTCTAAGCGATTAGTTTAAGTTAATGCCATTTTCGAATCGGTTGTTGACCATCTACGACATCACACTGAGAAGCCCCGCCCCCGTGAAATCTAATCGCTCCACATAACTGTACAACAACATCAGATGTCTTTTGATTGGCTGTGATTGTTTCACGTCACACACAATTTTAATGAGAACATGTTGCTTGTTGTGTCACGCCTGGTCGTAGTCACACACTTGTACAATATCACCATATTAGAACGGATAAGCCATATTTATAGCCAATCAGATTAGAGTTTGGGGTTTTTGGTTTGAAAACAAGTTACACGATGAGAATCTGTTTTATGCTAGACTTCAATCACTGCAGTTATTCAGTTGTTGAATAACGTCACTTATTGTGAAAAATGTGAAAGTGAAAGTAAAAAAAATGCAGAAGTAAATTAAATAAGATGAAATTCCTTTTATTTGCAAAAGTATTTAATGCACTCAACTGTCCATTTAATAATACATACAAAATGTTGGGATCTCTAGAAAATACTATATTGTGACATTTATAATAGCTACAATGTAAAATAATGGGCATTTTCCATCATTCCCTAAGCAGAAGAAAACATCTTACCCAAACTTTCACAAACAAAGCTAGCAGAGCTGGCTGACTAGCCAAACAATTAACTAGTTTTCTGGACAATTAGTTAATTGCGTAACCCTTCACGTACACGTGTGTTTTGCATTAGCCTGGAAATGTTAATTGTGAATGAAGGACACTTAAGATTAGGCCTCTCGGTTCTCCTGGGTCCTCACTTTGTGTTGTCCCAGATCTGCCGGGATTGTTTTCCAACACATGGTTCCAGCTCGCTCACTCAGCGCACCGGCCAATCACGCGTTTCGATTTCTGTTGTTGTTGTTTTTTTTAATAAGGGACATCTGTTATTTCAGTATTTTAATTGGCTGGTTCTACCACAAACCACAAAACAACAGCGGGCCAACATCAGTCTGCAGATGTGATTTTGAGACGAATGTTCACGTGCCAGAAAATTCCAAACGTTCGTGAAACGCTGCAAAGCGTCAAAGACCTGGAGGTTGCATGTTCATTAGCTCAACAACCATTCGTAACCTAATCTGGCCCTGATGGTAAAATAGTGCGATTTATCACTCCTGGTCCATAAATGTAAAAAACAAGCATGTTGCAGTGGTTTATTTTTAGTTTCTTCTTCTATTAAAACAGTTTTTTACCTAAAAATCATCATGCTGTCATTTGTTTCTGTAGCCCAATTGGTAGAGCATTGGGTTGGCAACCCATGGTCTTGGGTTTGAATCCTAGAAGTGTTAAAAAATGCACATCTTTAATGTGCTCATTTTGAGCAAAAAGGTTCGTCAAATGCGTACAGAAAATGTATTTACTCATCATCATGTTGTTTGAACCTATAAGATTGTCTTCTGTTGAATGCAAATGGAGAAATTCGGACAATCCTTTTGTCCATTAAATGAAATGGGGACTGGAGCTTTCAAAAAGGATCCAAACCGCTTTGACACGTCATGTAAACATTTGAAATATAACGCGTGAGTCAAACCACTTTAATAATAATACTTTTTGGGTGTGTGAATTCTGTTTGAAGCGTGAAAGCAATAGTCCCCACTTACAGTAATTGCTTGGAAAGAAATGACCAGTACGAGTTTGGAAGTGCAACTAAACGACGAAAGAATTGTCATTTGGGGTGGGCCGCTACTTTAAGCAATAATTACGGCCACTTGTCACATGTTGTTAAACGAAAACTGAGGTACCCGTCTTAGAGGGACACGTGTCTGTAACTCGGGTCGGGTCAGTGTGTCAAGCGTTTGTTGTGTTTTTTTAAGATAGGGAGGGACGTCCTGCGAGCGAGTGTGTATCTGTTTGACCGTAGTTGTATGTGACTGTGTATTTGTTTGCTGTTCCAGCTGCGACAGTATAACCGCATCGTTTTATTTGTTCAATCTGTCCGGTCTCGTGGTGGATGCACTTTGTAGTCGTGAGTTTCGGACCCTGCCAGTTCTTTGTAGTTCTGCTCATGTTTGTCGTTTTCCTTAATGTGATGTTTTCTCTGTCTCTCTCTTTTATAGATCACAGATGAGGGAACCTCAGTACCACTGAAAGGTATTTACAAGTTTAATCTGTTTTATCGAAAAGAACATTTAAAGGGACAGCGTACCCACTAATTTAAACCGTCACAGTTCACCCACCCTCGTCTTGTTCCAAACCCATGTGGTCTTTGTTCTCACATGTATAAAAGCTGTTAGTTAAACTTGTTAAACGTGGGCCTGAGGACAATGTAAGGGGCATGTTGCTGATATCGCAGTAAATG
This sequence comes from Yasuhikotakia modesta, assembly GCA_036877545.1. NCBI lineage: Eukaryota > Metazoa > Chordata > Actinopteri > Cypriniformes > Botiidae > Yasuhikotakia > Yasuhikotakia modesta. The sequence goes on from JBAJNP010002685.1 coordinate 5,443, forward strand.
TAGTTTGTGTGGCTTTGTTGTGTGAGTTTGAGGCTGTCAGATAAGTCATCAACAACCAGACATTACCTGCAGTTTGTCTGGACAGAAGACAGGTGTGTGTGTGTGTGTACACTTAAATGGGTCCCATTTAAGCAGGTGTTTGGTTCCATATTATTTGACCTGTGACAGTTATTAAGATGTAAGGCAAGTTGGTCAATTTTAGGTTAGATTGGATACCTATTGAGCATTATGGATGGATCACTAACCATTATTTTCACCCAAAAGTTATAAATAAATGAATATAACTACTATTACTGTTTATTAACTATTAATAAGATCAGTATTTGTCCAATGGTAACATAAAATGTTGTTTTTGACTGCCAGGCAACAAAACAAATGCATTTGGTGGTATGTGGTGCTGCCCCCTGTGGTAAGGGATTGTAACTACACGTGACTTGCTTATTGGATTGGTTAGCAGACTAGAGTGATTTGACCCTTTACCCTGTTTTGTCTGCTGACGGTTATCCTCAACTGTCTGTGACCCGCTCTCTCTCTATCTCTCTCGCTCGCTCTCTCTTTCAGCTTAAAAACGGCTTAGATTAAAGCTCTATATATGTGTGTGAGACGGGGAGGTCTTATTTGTGTGACTTTAGTCACCCCTCCATTACTGAAGGTGTTCAATAGCACACCTGTGTGTGTATATATGTGATATTGTGTGTGTGCAAGATGTTTACGCTGGTTTCAGACAGACAGCTTTCGATGGCCTTCGCATGTGAGAAAATTCGCATTCTCAAAAAAACATAAAACAAACCATTGACAGAAAATGAAGCGTGTCATCACAAACAAATTGTGTAAGCAGGGACATCTTGTTTCAATAGCAAAAAAGAAGGAATTTTATTAAACTGTCTTTAGCTGTAAAAGGAACAGTTCACCCAAAAATTAAAATCATTTCCTCGCCATCCTGTCTTCCCAGAACTAATAGAGCAACTACAAACTCATGTTTTTTCTGGTCTGGGACTTAAATCAAAGCCGATTGGCTACCTAAAAAACAAGATGAGCTTTAAGCTCCGCCCCCATTACTGGGAAAGATGCTTGCAGAGGGAAAGGAAATTCATATTTGTAAAGTTGTACATAAATTTGGATATAAGTCAGATATTAAGATATTATGGATGAAAATGTTGCAATATTAGCATAATATATATTATGCATAATACATAATAGTGTGTGTGTATATATGTGTGTGTGTGGTTGGAGGGTTGGCCATTAAAGGATTAATTCATTCAATCTGTCACTAATACTATACAGAGCTGAAGACACGTAACTTATTTAAACAGGTGTTTGGCACTCTGTAGTGCATTGTGGGTATTAGTTAATTAGTAAGTTGGAAAGGAGTTTAATTTATAATTCATTGTGGCCTCGCACTGAGCATTTATGGTTGAATTAACCACCATGTGTGTTAAAACGTTGCAAATAAGATAATGGGACAACTAAATTAATGAATTGAATGTGGTTAATATTGTTATATGCTCTCTCTCTCTCACGCTCTCTCTCTCTCTTTACTAGGGCAAAGAGCGCTGGGGCAGATTCCGAATATTTGGGCAATAACAACTAAAAGCTGCTAGTGACCTTGAAAGATTTAAGGAGCACACAAGGGCCATGGACCACTTTTAAGATTTCTGTGATTTCTTTTTGTCGTTTTTGAACTTGGCTGCCCCACTTTCAGAAACGGCCAAGATGTTCCTCCAAAACAGAAGGAAATGATGACAGAATTTTCAGTTTTTGGTAAACGTCTGTTGTCTGCTCAGCAGCAGTGATACAAGGGGTTTCTCTCCATCCATCCGTCTATCCATCCATCCATCCGTCTATCCATCCATCCATCCCTCTTCGTTGGATTGGCCAGAAATTTGCTGACACTTGAGCGCAGACGTGCTAGAGGCACCAGAGAAATTATACGGCCTCATGTGGGCCTCGGGGCTCCTGAGGTACGAGACGTTTCATTTCGGTTACAATGGTGCCAGCTGGCAGAGGTGGAATTAGGCCACCTCAGACGCTTTCCACCTAATTTCTTTTCTTCAGTGTTTTTACGAGCTGGCTCAGAGCTTAACAGAGATGGAGCACCAAAATGGGGCGGCACGTGGCGGTTTTGTTCTCTCGCTTTCTTTCTTTGTCTCCATTTTCTTTTTTGTCATCATCATCATCTTCATATTTCAGTTCTTCGTGTTCACTGCACTTTTAAGTTTGGACGTGAAATGGCAGTTTGGCCCAACTAGCGACAGTAGTTATGGACTTGGTTAAAAAAAGTGACATTTTGTGACAAAATCGTGACACGTTTTTACAGATAAGGAAAAAAAGGAAAGCTTTAGGAAAGTTTGTTTTTAGATGGGTTCGACTTCCCTGAATGACTAAAAAAAACAAAACCCTGTGGACTAAAATGGGTCTATCCAAAAACATCTCAGTTTGAATTGGATTCAAATAGCATGTAAATGTGTGTTGGATAGGATTCATAAACACAAATTTTAGAAATCAGTTTTTCTGCTAAAGTACCTCATTTTTCTCCAACAGAACTAGCAGCTGTTTTGGAGACAGTCCAACAATCAAGAGATCTCTCAGCACCCACAGCCGAAAACAGAGCTTGCCACGCAGGTACAGATTAAAAAAACAAAACATGCTGCCATCTTTGTTGAAGGTCACTCAGATCAGTAAACGTTCTTCTGTGCCAATCTGCTGAGCTGTAAATGTCATGTGACTCATCAATATGTATTCAGTTCAAATCAAAATATTTTACTCATGCTATTTAAAAACCATCCAACAGTCTATTTTAATACAATATTTTACTACATGGTTTTTGAGAGGCTGTTAAAGAGAGGCTGCAAAACATGCTTTGTGGCCATTAAAGTCTTTTAGATGGTAATGCTTTGAATGCCGTAAGCTCAACAGTCGGAGCATAAACGTTGACGTTTCCTAGCCGTTCTAAAAGAAAAGGTTTTGATACATCTGACATCAAACTTTCCACCGAGTTGTTGAAGTTTCCAAGCAAACTTTTAAAATTCAGATTTCATTTGTATGGCATAATTGATACATCGTGATTAGCGAAGGGGGTTGTGTTGTTGGAACCGCTTCTTTGGCTAAAGCTAAAGTTATACATTTTCCACCAGGCTGTTCCAGTACACCCCTCCAAGGGCGGCGTTGCCGTAACAACCCAGAACCTGGAGAAGGATAGAGAGTTTCTCGATGATGTCATCATCGAGGTGAGACCTCAGAGTTCTCTGAAGTACCGCGTATCGCTGATCACTATCAGTTTGCCATTTTAATCTGTTTTGGTGACGTACCAAAGGCTTGAGCTCAGAACAGTTTGTAATGGCAAGATATGTTATGTTAGGCTAATTTTGTAATGTTCTCCTGTTAGGTACCCACTGTTGGAAGGAACCATCAAAATGTTCCAGAAAGATCTCGCATCTTTAGCAGTTCCTACAAGCAACTTACTCAACAACAAAAGACGGCAGCTGCCTGGATGAAACTGGCAGCACGTAAGGTTTGTTTTGTTTTATTTGTTTTTATTTTTACATCAGTTTAAAAAAAGTTCACCAAAAGAAAAAAAAAGAATTCTGCAATGTTTCCTTGCACTCGATCCTGTGTGACTTTTTCAACCTATGAAAAAGTACAAATCAAAGTAAAACTGGTAAAAAAAATTATTTTATGTTGTATTTCTTCTGATGTCACTTTGACAACTTTGAGGAACACACCGATTGCTGATGTTTACCGTAACTGATTCCCTTAATAAGTTTTATATTAAAAATTATGATAGAGTTTTTATCTTTCATACTGGTGGGATGACTTGTGGTGTTTTTACTTTCAGTTCCCGGTACAGATGACAAAGAGTGAGAACATGGACCCGCCATGTGGGCATCTTCCAAAAAGGACTTCCTCCTTATTCCTGTTAATCAGGAGTGAGTCACATTTAAACTGAATTACACAATGCACAAATGTGATTCACTTCTGAATTCTGTTCACATTGGCACCAGGTCAGTTTCCTTTCACCTCAATGGTCTGTAGTCAGCAGAACCTCTGGACTAAATGACCCGTGAAGTTCTCTGTGAGTACACAGAGAGGCCGGTTTTTCCCTTCCTAGAAAGACGAAGCAGACAAATGATTCAAGAGGCCACCAGCCGAGTGTACTTTCAACGTCAGAGTGTTTCGTAAATAGTTACGACATCTCGAGCGCACTTCACAGATTGTTCTTTTGCTTTCGCGGCCAGTAGCTCAGCTTAGATGTTCTGCCCCGTTACGTTTCTGAGTGGAGCGGGAGATGTTGGATCTGGCTTTTTGAACGAGGGAATAAATCAGTGCAATGAGGTCGATGTGTGTACGATGGCAGACTGGAAGAGAACAGCGAATTCTGATACGGTACTCCACGTACTCGTAAAAGCGAACGCCCCTGTTTGCAGGCGTCTGGACACTGTCACACACAGCATGGCACAGTGTGGAAATGTCCAGGGCTTCAGTAGAGAACAAGGAATTCTGGGATACCGTTGTTCTGGGACACCTTATGTGTGCAGCTAGTCAATATGAGCTAGTCAATATACTCAAATATATACAATATGTTTGGGATGATTTTGTATTGCAGAAGATATAAATTAGTATATATATGTATTAATAATATATAATAATAATTTTATGTTGTATTTGTATGTACTAAACAGCAATTTTAAACATTTACATGTTACTTTGAATAAAAAAATTAAATATTTTGAGTTTGGATGGTTTTATTTGTTTTGTAACCCTAAACTCAAACAGTTATGAACATATGAATAATAGAACGGTTATGATATAAATGTAAATCAATGCAAATATTAATATAAAAATATGTTGATTCAGTGTTTCCTACAGAATATCAGAGCTGACTGGGTCGAGCGATCGCCGATATGGACCTATTTGATCTCGAAAATCAACAGCGAAATCACAGGTTGCCTCAAAATTGTGTTGGGTGTCTTAAGTTTATTGTGTTGGGTGTCTTAAGTTTATTGTGTTGGGTGTCTTAAGTCCATTATTTATATATTATTATAGAACTGACCTCTAAGACTTTTTTGTTTTGTTTGTAAATTGAGCTACATTATCAATGCTTCATGTTTTTTTTAAATCACAAAAAAGGAACAGTCCTTATCCTACAAGGTACTTGGCTCATCATTGAAGTCTTAAACTGTGTCAGAATTTTACGCAGAGATTTTTCCCCCCCTGATGTCTGGATGGGAACGATGCTGTTACTGACTGAATTTCCGTTATATAAAACTCCTGTCAACCACAGCTGCAACCAATAGTGGCATCACTAAACAAGCATCGTGTTCCCCGAGGGTTCAAGTTGTACTGGAATTCCCATAATGCCGTTATTTGCTCCAATAAAGAAAGTGCATAAAACAAGTTTTTTTCCAGAGATGACGTAGAAGAACATGAGCGTTTTTGATCAAATTGAAACTAAACGATGCTCTGCTTCTCTTCTGGTTGTAGGAGCTGGCAAACGCTCAGCTGGACCGCATATGCTCCTCTCAAATAATAATAAACATCGTAAACGTTATTTATCCAGTATTCGTTCGAACCTGGCGTCTACCTAAAAGGCTTTTCAGTCATGGAAAACTGTAAAAGTGAGAGCGATGAAAATAATTTGAACAAAAAATTAAAAAGCATAATCCTAAAATAAAATTGGGTTTATGCAGGAATCTCATCGACCCCTGCTGAGCTAGCGTTAGCGTTCGGTTGGAAGAGGTTTTGACGACTAGCGCCGAACGTTTATTTCATGTTTGCTTTTGTTTCCAAAGACTGTAAGTGGAGGTTTAGCCATATGTGATTAATTGGGTGCTTGACAGAAGACAATTAAGGTTTTGGCCTATAATAGAAACCTGTTGTAGGACTTGAAGGTTTGACTCTCAGCTGCAACAGAACCGATGCTAACCCGCTTTAGCAGTTTTATAAAGCCTGTCGTAAACATGTCTACATCATGTTTGCACAAATGTGATTAAGAACAGTTGGTTGTTTGGGGCAGATTGGTGTTGCTCTCTCTCTCTCTCTCTCTCTCTTTGTCTCTCTCTATCACTCTCTTAGGCCTTGTCCAATACATAACATTAAAAGATGCTTTGTCCCCCTTTTGCTTGAATTCAAACAGGTGATATGTCACCTGTGATGACCCGGTTCAACTCTTCCCTCCATTTCTACTAATTCTTTTAGGCTTCAACTGTTGTCCTAAACGCTTACACAATTTTCTGCTGAGGTAAGTAGTTACAGTAAAGGCACTTGCTGAAAAGCATTGAGAGACATTTTCCAGCTTGTCAGCTTGGTTTGTTCTGAAGTCACAATCCCTTTTTTAACCTGAATATACATACTGTCAGACTCTTTAATGGAATAAATTACATGATATCCGGATTACACAATCTGATTTGTCTGTATCTACATATTGCAATGAAGTTAGGTGTACTTACTGTTTTTTCAGGGTGGACTAAAGCACACTGCATTCGGGTAACAGGAATAAACATATTTCAGGATAACACCAATAAAATTCAACAAAAATGTACAATTTAATGTTAACATGACAACACTATGATATTAACAGCTATTAGATTAGGGTTGTCACAATATGTTTGCTATGAAGTTAGGTTGCGTTGTTTCTTACAGTAGGGGCTAAATGTTGTATCCGTTTTGATGCTGTATTTATTTTTTACTGTAAATGTAGTTTATTGGGTTGGTTCAAAAACTGCATGATTAAACCTAACTACAGGCCTGAGTTAATTTAAGTCCATATAGGTTGAAATAACTTCGGTTTTATCCTCCAGCAACCACCATCAATCCGTTGAGGCGTCACCAAACACCTGGTTTGATAACAACAAAGCCTTTACTCATAATTGACCTCCTCAAATGACCTTTCCGTAAATTACAGGAAATTGTCCACGTCTGATTCTGGCCGTCTGAGCATCCAGACGGATTCTACAGGTGGACGATAAGAGAGTATCACTGACTTCTCGTCAGGTTCCCTTAGAGGAATTAACAAATAGGATTACAGAGTAAGAGAAATCTTCTGTAGAGCCATCTGCTAAGCCACGTGGGGAAACGTCAGCTCAAAGCTACGTGATCGCAACCCTCCACAGCCCAGAAAGCATGTACGATGCACTCTTCTGAAGCAACTTCTGAAGGTATGCAAGGAGGAATGTCCAATACACTGTTAATACATTGAAAAGAATTGACATCATTTACAATAAGAAGGATTGACAATGCCTGGTGTACCATTGAAAAGCATCTGGTGGGCTTTCGTACTGCTGCTTTTGTCAGGACGGTTGGACATAATTACAGGTACGTATCTACTGTACATGAGGGCCTTGAAGTATTTGTGATGTTTGCAGTTTTGTGATGTTGTCTTTGTTCTTCATCAGATGCAATAGAAGGAAGTAACAAGGATTTATTAGCAAACGGATATGCAAAAAGTTTGGACAGCAATGTTTTGAATGACTCGGTCTCAGTAGGAGGTACAACACCGGACCGTGAGTCAGGAAAAGAGTGGAAAAGTGTTCTGTCCCGATGGAAAAGGGACCTTCTGTTCCCCAATGGAATCAAACTTTGTTCACATGAAACCATGAAACAGGCCATACAAAATCATCTGAACTATTTCCACCTACGAGGTAAGACCACGATAGTTGGCTTTTGCTTGTTCTTGGGTGATTTTGGCATAGATTTTCTTCTTAAAAGTCGTCTACGGTGTAGATGGATGCTCACTGAGAACATTACGTTACGAGAAACGAGAAAAATAACTTCATACAGCTCAACTTTTCATCAATAGTAATGAACCAAGCCAACCTGACCAATTCTATTAACTTCCCAGTAACCACACAGATTTGACACACGATTTTGAAACTTTAGCAACACAGTCTCTTTGTCACTTTTTTACATCATGAGCAAAAAACTCAATACAAGAAAACTTATTCCATCCTGCACTATTTCTATAACATACCACCCTGTGAGGACGGAATCAGAGTTTTAAACTCTATAGGAGACCACCGTTGAGGAACGTCTTGCCCTATTCATGTTAACAAGACCCAGATGACCTGGAGAACCCAATTATGAAAGCCCAGGAACAAAGCGTTCCCACTGATTTTACACAAAGGTTGTTTCAGCTGTGTGACAAATGAATGTTGACTAAATCTGGTCATGACATCTTCTGTTACAGTGCACACAGTCTCAGACAACTTCTATAAATACCCATATTTGTATGTTTAAAAAATGTAGTACTCAATGTTTCATTGCATGTGCACACGAACCACTCTGCCTTATTGACAGACACCACAACTTTTAAACTTAACAGCCAAAGTTTTATATTTTGTTGTATGAAAACAGCAGCCAAAACATTTAGCTAAACAGTTTGTCTTGAGTTCCAATTAAAAACTAATTTTTTTAGAAGGTTTAGTTATTTTCCTTTTTGTGTTTGTGAGGAGATGCCTTTGACTGTAGAGGTCTCAGGTGTCTGCTAAGCACTTAACAGCGGTTCTTAAAGTCAAATGTCATGAGTGTGCATCATTCCAGGCCTCAGAATTACCCATTTTTCCCGCTCACCTTCCTGAATTCCCCATTGCTACCGAATCCCGTCTCGAGACAGTGATCAGGTCCCTCGCTCTGCCAGGAAAATTGGTGACCTCTGCTCTCCCACGAGTTCTGGTAACCATCACGAAGAGTCGGTATGGCGGACAGATGGAGGTGGAACGCATCAACGGTTGCCGCAAAACATTCAGAAAGAGTTAAAGTCCCCATCTGCGCATTTAATTTTCCACTTGCAGGGTACATTGAGAAGGTATGCAGAACATACTGAAATGGCAATTTTGGTTCACAAACTGAGAAATGAAAGTTGGTTTGGAACAAGTGATGTATGGATATATACACATAAAAATTGTTTCCATTATGCTACTTACTACTTCTATATTTCTGCCTTTTCTAAGTCAGTGGTCCAAGTAGAGATGTCAGTTTCCACTAGCTGGTGTTTGGGCTGATCTTCTCAGAAGTTCCTCAGATCTGATGTTCTGGCTCTTGCATCTCATCTGCTGTACATTGTGAAAACTGTAAACTTTAGGCTTATCTGAGTTCATATCAGATGTTGGCACTTAGCAAAGACTCTGGCTGGCGTCAATTTGTTTGGTTTGGTCCTCATTCAAGAGACTGTATGGGTTAATGTTACAAAGCTGTCTGAGCGTAACATTTGTGTTTGTGTTTATACGGTATGTATTTATGAATTATGCATGTATTAATAAATTAATTGAATTAGACACAAATTAGATACAGGCCACTGTTTGTTTACGTTGGTGTGTCTACCTCAGTGTGCCAGGAAACCGTATGGGAGGCTTTCAAGATCTTCTGGGACCGTTTGCCGGAGAAAGACGAGTACCAGGTCTGGATAAGAAGATGTCAGAATGGCAGCATGAGCGTCCTGGACATCGGCAGATGGTTCAGCCAATCAGCTGAGCACATCACTCTGGTTGAAAAGGTGAGTGTTGAAATAAAAACGCTAAGAAGGCTGTAATGCTAATGCTAATAAAATAAAATTTTTGCTAATTAACATTTGTACTTCTCTTTTGTATATGAGTAGTCACACAAATTTGACGTGAACTGTTGCGTTGTTTTTCAGAGGGTGGGAGTGGCTTTAATGACAACAAGGTAAAAAATTCTAGCAAACTAAAAACATAATGTGTTTTTCAAATGTTTTTTGTACATGTATTGATGGTGCGGATTATTGCACCATGATACCACCAATTTACAGTCTTTTAATAAGGGTTTCCACTTAAATATATGCAAATACACATAAGATCAATAAGAGCTCAAGTCCAGTACAACATGCTAATTCACACAGTATATCAATTAAACAATTTCTATATTTATCTTACAATAGTTCACCCACCAGCTCATGGCAGCCTGAATGCAGGTAAGACCCTCACCTCCAGCTCCCAGGCTGCTAACGCCACAAAAATGTGAATGCTAAATAGTACCTCTTAGCGGCCTAAATAAACTGCACTGTAGTTTCTCAGTTAGAATAAGTTTCACTTACTTTTGCTACAACTTTAATAACCGCCTGCAAATGTCCAGTGACGCTCAGCTTAAATCATGCTTAACTTAACAATCAGAAGTTCCAGTTCTTTTCTAATCTTCAGCCACGCAGCTGAAGAAAACAAGTGTGTCGCTAACTAGCTAAGTCAGTATTCGGCTAGCTTTAGAAACGTAGTACTCTTATTTTGTTTGTTTATAAAAAATAAACAATCGTGTCAAAAGAGATTTAAGTTCGGTACACTTATTGACAGGTTCCTGACCCTCTAAAACATTCATCATTGTCTTTTCTCTCACAGACATCAGACGACGATGATCTCGCCAACACAAGCAAACGTGGCCGCAACCCAACAAGGTCAGTCTAGTTCTTTGTACTGCTTGAAACGATCTCCTTTTCCACAGTGCGTCTGTGTCCTCATAATGTCTTACAGTATTTTCACTGACTGGAATTTGGGGTCTGTTTATTTAAGTTACGCTCTGAATCTTCTGTATTGTTACTTTCTGTAGCGGTGATATTGAGAGAGACTGTGGTTCAGGATATACAGTGTCCTCAGTATACATGCTAATCCATTTTAGCTACTCGTGGCTGCTAATGAAGTATGTAGAGGCATCGGAATCTGCAAACTTGGCCATTTAGTAAAGTATAACTACTTGTTTGAACGTGTCAAGCTTTAGCAAAAGGCTGCACTGAGTTTGACTTTTATTTTATCCATATTCCTGTATAGTTGTAGTTGTAGGGCTTTATGAAAGCAAATATGGTCATAATGTAAGATATTAATAAGGTATGACACACATTTTCTATTTTTATAACTAGAAACTCTACCTCTCTCTTTCTCTTTTTCCCCTTCAGTCAGTATTCAGTTTCCTGGGGCAGTAACAGACTCACAGGACGTCACGTTGCAGACCATCGCAGACCAACTCCCAGTTACCACTATAGCTGAGAAGTTTGAAATCACATTTGCAATTACCTCAGAGCCCGATCTTACCACAGCTTTTGAGGGTTCAACTTCATCTACAGGACTCCCAAGTGTGGCCGCAGAAAAAGTTAATTCAGAAAATGAACCAGAGGAGACACAAGATGCTACTGAGGTGTCGACAAAGACAGCAGATGTGACCGTTCCATATGTGGAACCTGAAATTGTCTCAGAACCAGAAAGTGGTCCAGAAGAGTCTACATTAGAAAAACTGGAGCATGGGCTTCCCACAACTGTGGTCATCAATAAGTCACCTGAAGAGTTTAGTTTAGTAACTAACCTGGGGGTGGGGCAGGATGCTACCAAAAGTCCTGATGAAACAGTGGATGTTACCATTCAAGAAGTTGATGTTGTCCCTGAGGTGACACTAATGACCACTGAGAAACCTTCAACAGCTTTCACCTCTGAAATGTATGAGCCTCATCTTCTCACAACCTTTGAAGACCTTATTTCAGAAACTGAACCAGAGGTGATACAAGATGTTCAGAATTCCAGGCCAGAAAAGCCAGTGGAGATAACTCCTACAGAACTGGAACCAGTTTCAACTGATGCCACCACAGATGGGTCGCCAGAAGTTCTGACAGATGAGGATTTTGTCAAAATCACCGTGCTAGAAGTGCTGCCATTTACTGCACTGCCTACATTACGGGCAGTTGCTGCTGAAGAAACAGGAGAACATCTATCTAAGGACACACTTCTCATAGGTGAGAAGATGCTCCACACTAAAGAAGGTGAGATTAATGAGGAGTTATTGGGTAAGGAAGTGGACATCATAACTGACACCCCCATGGTTGCTGAGGCGACACCTGGAGAGTCACACAAAGTTCTTGAAGAAACTAGTGAAGGAGGAAAAGACACCAGTGGTATTTCTCAGTTTAAAGAGGCACCAACTACTGAGGGAGAAACATCTTTAGTTGATGGTGTGACTGGCAATGAGAAACCTGGAACATTGACAACAGAAGCACCAGAATATGCTGGGGTTACATCTGAAGACACTTTAACAGACAAAGGAAAAGTTCTTGAAAACACATCTGAAAATTTTGTGGTGGACACAAGCAATGCTTCTGTTGAATCAGATGATGTAACTGAAGCTACCTTTTTAGAGGAATTACCTGAGGAAACACCTAATTCTGGTACAGGTGGTGAGGATACATTCCAAATTTATGAAGATAACTTGTCAGATATTACTGAGGTGGAAAAAGATATACAGACAACTACAACAGATGAGGGCACACACATAGTTACTGAACCATCTCAGATTTCTGAAGAAACATACAAAGTTGTGAAAGAAGTCATCACAGTAAACATTCCTGAGACTAGAGAAGACACTTTGCCTAAAGTCATAACAGAGCCAAATGATGTCATATCTCAAGCACCCAAAGTTATACCTACAATAAGTGAAGCCATAAGTGAAACACCTGAGGTCACACCTGTGTTCACATCTGAGACTTCACCTGAAATCATTTCAGATACACCTGCAGTTCTGCCTGAAATGGAGAAGGGTGAAACTCCAACTTCTGTCTTGATAGTGGATGACATCACAGTTGTACAAAACGACCTGACAACTGCCAGTCAAAAGTCTTTTTCAACCATGTCACAAACATCTCAGGACATCTCCAATGACATTCTTGATGAAAACAACACTGTAAGCACACCAAATTTCTAATTACACCAGCAACCATCTCTGTAAACACGTAATTTGATTTTATTGTATCTAGGTTGGTAATGAAATCGATGACATCCTGACCCGACCGGTTCGGCCCGTGGGAGACCATATGCTGGAGCTGAGCATTGAGCTAAAAGGAGAAAGTTATGATGACGCTCTGCGAGATCCGTCGAGTTTCTACTATCAACACCTATCTGAGCAGTTTATTGAGAAGGTATATATGTGTTGCTAGTAATGTTGAGTGTGTTGGGAATAAAGCTATCATTGAAGTCTATAATATTATGCATATCAGTGTGTATGATGTTGTGTGTATACATTTGTTTTTTTTTTTGAAGATGCAAGATATCTTTAAAAGGCTCCCAGGTTTCAAGAAAATATTTGTCCTTGAATTCAGGTATAAATTTTTACCTTTACGTTGCATATTGGAATCAATATAACTTAATATAAAAATGTTCAGTTGAATAAACATACAGATTTATTAATGTCTTACAAAATATATTTTGTCTCAACAATTTATTCCAGGCCACAAAAGGACGCTGAGGGGTGAGTACCTTAACTTTTGTTAAGCTTAATCCGTTTAAGTTTTGGGATCAATATTTAATAACTGCACTGATTTAATATAATTCTAAAATATTAGCGTTACGTGGGAGTGATGAGCTATTGCTACTAACATTTATGCAGTGTTACAGCAGTGCCTGATAAATCCATCTCTTCTCCTGCCAGATCGCACAGCTGCGTGACCCATATCTTCTCCAAAACATCTAATGACAAATTCATCTGCTTAAAATTTCCACCCAGCACATGTACTGTTTTATGGAGCGTTGCTCCATAATCGATTTCTCAGTAGGCTTACGTGCTAGCTGTCTCATTTAGCAAAATCAATCTTTTGAAATGATGATCGCGTAGCCGTGCCATGTGTACGTGTATCAGTTGTATTAGGTGTTTTTTGCTCAGTTGGTAGAGCAAAAGGTTGGCGCAAAGATTGTGGGTTCGATTCCCAGAGAGCAAAGGACTGACAATATGTAATGCAAAAATGTACCATAAGTCGATTTGCATAAAAGCGCTTGCCTGATGTGTAAATGCAATTTTTAATTTTAACGACCAATCACAAAGCAGGGTTAGTCGCCGTGTTGAACTCCCAAATTCCCAAGCATGATGGGAATTATCACCAAGGTGAGTTTTCCTGTGGTTTATCCGTGAGGCCTACATGGAGAACTGCTTATTTTGAACTGCTCCACAAGGCCTTTTAAAATACCTGAGAGTCAAAGCAGGTCTCTCCTAAAGCTTTATAAAGCTTATTAGCTTGCAAGCAGTTTCTGTTGTGCCAGGAATTTAATTGTGACTTGGATTTTGCCTGTCATGGGAGAGAAAATGGATCTGGTCATAAACTCACCAGATTTTCTAACCCTCAACATGAGGCAAAAACAAAGAAAATCTAGGTCAGCTCTCTGCACTTCCAATCTTTTTAATTTACCCCAGTCAAGAGTTTGTTGTTGAATATTTTGTGGCATTTGGGTGCTAGCTTGACCTTAAACTGGGTTTTAGTTTAGCCATTAACGTTTACAACCAAGCATGTAAGGTCCAGTTTACGGGAACGACCTGAACTAAGCTGACCTATCGGGTTTTTTGGTCCCACTGTGCTGGATTGGATCAGAAAACTAAAAGGGACATGCTGTTTACAAGGTCAATTTTGCACAAATAAACCTTCCGTGCAATAGCTAAACATGACAAACTTACAAAGCATCAATATCAATGGACAGATAGCAGGACTCCCCTACCAGTCGCAGCGGGTGAAGTTTGTTTATTTGCAATACAATCACGTAAATGCGTAACAGTTTTATTTGCTTAATGCATAACCGCTCCAGTCATGAGGGCAGTTTGTGGTCAGTGACTTAAGCATGTTATGACAGGTTATTGACTGCAAGAAACCGCTGCCTTTTTTTCTGTTCTTCAGAGGCCTTGCAGTGGTTGTCCACTATGCCATTGTTCTTGAAGGAGATGGTGCAGGAATGAGTAATGAAACGATGGAGTACATAAATCTGCATTCCAATATGGTCGAAAATTCCTTAACGGATCCAGAGGAGCTTCCTGCTGTGGTCTACGCCATCACAGACTTCCGCAAATACATCAAGGAAGCCCTTCACAAGGAAACCTTTGTCGGGAACACAACTCTGGACATGGAACCCGATTCTTTGCGACTGGAAAACGGTAGGACATTTAACAAGCCCGTGGATCCATTGTAGAGGACCACCTCAAGGTGTTGAAAGTTTGAGATCAATGTTTTTATAAACAATCAGTGTCATGTCACATTTGTGCAAACTTGAGCTAGTTGACAATGGTATTGTATCCGCTTACCACGCTTGGCTGTGTGTGGTTTCTTATCTCTGGTTTCAGCAAACTGATTTTACAGCCCTCAGAGCCAATACCCATCGAAGAAATGCCGGTATTGGTATGAATTGTGCTTGAGTCGGTTTCAGTATAATTTAATATGATTTGTCTGTTATGGCTTTGCAGTGGAGACATTGTCGCCATCCAAACCAACAAGCAGACCGCTCGACTCCAGCGACATGATGGTGAGTCAATGGACGCCCAGTAGAAGCAGGACCACCCAGTTAAAGGTTAACCACGAGCGTCCAGTCCTCATCCAGGGCGGCAGAACAGGATTGTGGGATTTTTCTCACCTCAGCGCAATGAAACTCAAGTGTGAATGTGAATATTTTGAGAAAAAATAGCTTGAAATGACATTAAATGAGTCATCTTAATGGCGATCGTATGCAGAGTTTCGTTGATGCGTGATAAGATACGTTACCTTGCACATAAAGTGGGTTTTCAGGGCATGCCGTTAAAACAGATTATAGCAGAGCTAAGGGACAATACAGCAAGTCTGTAAAAGTATTCAATTCAATTTTCCGGTGAGTGTATTCTCTGGGCACAAGCAAGCAAACTATTTTATAAAAACTGTTTAGCTCTGGCAGTATGAGATACTGGATAGAATCTGTTTTTAATCTTAGAATGACATGTATTTATTACGGTGGCAGAGTCGATTTCTTCACAGTCTGTACTGTAGTTTAATTAGACACATTCAAACGCCAAACATGCAATAATCTCAGAATTCACTCTGCAGTTGTTTTTTCTCGCATTTGACGAAACTGGCACTTTTTTCTGAGCCCCTTATTAAGTAGATTTACAGTCTTGTTTTGGCTAGTGCATCGTGTTCAACTCTGGATTTTTGAACATGTGTTCTCTCAGGTTATAGCGGGGCCTAAGCTTGCCTGCAAAGACACGTTTGTTACTAATAGTTGAAAATAGTAACATCTGAAGTTAATTCTTTATCTGCTCCGTCCTGTTTTAGTTTATTGTTGTCCTTTTGGCAAACTGAGATTTGCTGATCAACTGTTTACGTGGAGGTTGCCAGATTCAAAACCCGTTTGAATCAACAGTGAAGCATTTGGAGGAAATTGTAGGCCGTGCAACGTTATGCTATAAAGGACGGCTGGTTATTTGACAGCAAAGCCATTTGTTCTGTCTCAAGATCACAAATAAGATTAGTCATTTCAAATGTGTGTCTAGCGTTTCAAGAAAGATCTGTGAGAGTGTCACGGGCTGTGCTCAGATTTGCCAAGACGCTAACAACTCGTAAAGTAATCGCAGTACTTCAGTAATGACTCCAACTTTTCTCATCAAATTCTTTCAAGACCCTGAAAAAAACTTAATCAAATGTCCTGAGCTATCGAACAGCAGCCCTAAGCAGTCAAACTTCATCTGGGATATTAAAAATTCAATGGACATCATTTAGGAAGTACAGCAGAACGAATTTCTGTGTACATTGTTCACAAAACTAATGTTGTTGAATTGGACGTGACAGTTTCCGAATAGTTTGACGAATGATTTGCACTGAAATTTGTTCCGCTTGCGTTGCACGAATGAGGCCTGGTGCGTGTGATTGTTTATGATCAGATTCCAGTAGCACCTCATTCATTATTTACCTGAAAATAAAACAGCGTGAATTCAGGGATTTATATACAAACATCTGATATGTACAACACAACATATTCCAGACCTGTTAGATTTAGTCAAATGACGCTATTTAGTCTGATTGTCATATAAACAGTAAGAAAATAGTTTTGTTGCCTTATGAACAATGCAAATCTGACGCGTGGAACAGCTGAAAGTTATTAGTCACTCGAATTAGCATCATGAAAAGTCACAGACGTGGCATTAGGCCCTCAAAATGGTTGAAGTACCAATAATCATGTGGGCTTTTTCGACATACCTACACAATTTGTCTCCTGCCATTACAATACTTCCTCCGTAATTTAAGAAGTTTAAGAAAAAACAATGATGTACTGAAACAGTGACTGTTTTTTTTCTTTTCAAGACTAGCTGCCTGTTTAGGCCCTTGGCAACATAAACTAAAATGGTTGAAGGCCGACAGCTGACACGTGCATGTTTATTAACCATGTTAGTTTACTGGGCGTAGACTTACACAATCCCTTATGAACGTGTGTACAATATGTTCCATGTCGCTCCATCTTTACAGAAATTCCAGAGCAGAGATTAAAATTGTGGGATTAACTTGTCAATTACCACTTTATCAAATTGTTGGCCAGTGAAACAGTGCTGTACAATGCCTCAGATTGTTCCCGTTCAGAATGGAAACATTGTTCTTTTAAATTACGCTGAGGTCATCTTTGAATCAGGTGAATCAAATATTGTACGTGTTTGTTTTAATTCTTAAAAATTATTTACCAGCGTTTTTTAATGTAATCCTAGGATAATGTTCTTGCCTCAGAGACGCCACCCGACATTCCTGAACTACTCAACAACATCTTCGTCACGAAAGATGACCTCTTTGACCCTGTTCGCATCTTTGATGGGCTGAGTGAGAGCACGAGTGTAAATGATGTCATCGTCTTTGAGGAAAGTACCACACTGTCTCCTGCAGAACCGTCTTTGAAGAACTTTGATTCCTCTATATCTGAGACCTCAAGCGGTGAACCTTCTCCTGGTGCAGAAAGTGAGTCGCATTTTAAAATATTTCGCTCCTTTCGCATGTGATTTTATAATGCCTTATTCTTGTTTCAGATTATGGTTTTCTTGAAAAGGAAGGATTTCTGCAGACTGTAACCACAACCAGCCCTGTTATAGATACCGTAACAGAAGATGCCTTACCTAAAATTCATGACACACAAGTTTCACCTGGTGTGGAGGTGACTACTCAAGGTGATTTGACAGACCTGGGTTCAGGCTCAGGGTTCTCTGGAGATGACCTAGGCCCTGACATCTGGTCTTGGGTGTCTGAAGTACCACATGAATCCTTGAATGAAGATGCTAAGGGTGAGGAACATCAACCTAAGGAAGGTCAGGACCATGCAGAGGAACAGCCTGAACCTCCTCAACAAGATCTGACCTCATCTGAGATTCCTGTGACGTTTGGCTTTCAAACCAATCCTCACTATACAACATCAGATCAGGCCCCAGTATTCTGGACCATGGAGTATTTGACTGTTGAGCTTTCCATGCAGACACAAGTTGCCCCTGAACAATATAATAATCATTTGACAGACTCTACCACTGTGGTTGCACATGTGACCAATCAGGTCTTCACCACAGCAGAAAATCAAAACACGAATCAATCTCCAAGTCCTGATACTACCAAGAGTTCAACTACCAATAAGGATTTTACTGAAAGTTTGACACCTACCATGATCCCATCAAGCACAGCAGTAGTCATGGAGGTAACAGTGGAGAACATTGCTTCAACAGACAACAAACAGGATCAGCAAGATTTGGATATCCCCTCAACCACGCAACTTCCTGCAATCACAGATGTTGTGGGAGGTCCTATTACTCCAGAAGCTGATGAGCAACCCACAGTCTTATGGCCAGAGGTAGAAGGTTTAGATGAAGTGAAGGTTCTAGATGAAAAGTTGGAGGACGTTAAGTTTGTGCCAACAGAGAGTCTGATGACTGAACTCTCAGAACAGGATTTGTTTGAGGATAAGATTATAGTTGCAACAACAGCCACACCAAAGACGATCACTGAAGGATTGAGTTTAGACCGTTCCACATCCCTCTTTCCTGAGGAGTTTCCATTTACACGTGTATCACATTCAACAATAGATGAGCATGAACATGTACTAGAATCAACTACAGAACCACTAAACACTCAATCATCTTCACATTTGGAAACAACTCCAGACACAACTGATGCTGTTAACACTACGTCTCACTTCACTATTGTAGAGGAGCCTATTTTATCAGAGAAGATTGAAGATGAGGACTCAACTGCAATATTTTATTCCTCCACAACATCTGTCATTTTAAACATTTCAGAACATTTGGAGACAAACCCTAGTTTCACCTCAGTGCCACCATTCTATCAGCCAACGTTCAGACCCACCGATCACATTGTTGATGCAGGAGAAACTTCAAGTGACTCAGTACAAGAAAACAATGAAGAACCAGTGAACTCTGAGAGTACAACTACTAACATTCCTATTCCAGACAACATCAACATAACAGAAGTTGATGTTTCATTTGATGAGCCTTCAAGTCATGATGACGATGGTGGTAGTGGACTAGCTCATGGAACGGACATGGCAAGTATTGCCTTACCAACCAGTCCTGGCAGGGCGCTAATGGTGTTTTTCAGTCTCAGGGTCACCAACATGATGTTTTCAGAAGATCTGTTCAACAAGAGCTCCACTGAGTACAAGGCTCTTGAGCAGCGTTTTTTGGAGCTGGTAAGATTTGACAAACTCATTCTGTGATCCTAAATTTGTGCTTAAAAGATACTTTTTTGTCAATTTACTAGGAATTGAAAGGTAATGTCTTTGCACTAGTCAGTAATACTTTGTAATGCTTTCTAAAAATTAATTTGGCAAGCTTTTTTTAAGCACATTCTTAACTTGAAAAGTGAAGTTTGTTGATGTTTGTTTTTGTAAACCTGTTAGGGAGTCTGTTAGGGGCTTTGCATTTTATCTTTTAACTCCATTAGAACTGCTATTCCCATTCCCGACAACTAATGAGATAACTGATAGAATTAGAACCTTCACTCACCTTCTTGACTTCCTTAAACATCAATAAAACAATCACATGCTCTTTGTCTGGAATATTCAGTTTTATTCATTGCACATCTTTTTTTTCCCCCATAAAAAATTCCAGCTTGTGCCATATCTGCAGTCCAACCTTAGCAATTTCCAAAATTTGGAGATCCTGAACTTCAGGAATGGCAGCATTGTTATAAACAGCAGGATGAAGTTTGGGAAGCCGGTTCCTCATGGTGTGACCACAGCGGTGTACCTCATCTTAGAAGACTTCTGTAACACCGCCTACCAAACTATGAATCTCGCGATAGACAAGTATTCATTAGATGTTGAATCAGGTAATTCTCACACACAAACTTCACACACACAAACTTGGCAAGGCAATACAATGGCATGTTTGGCCATAATGCAATTAGTGTGACTTCTCCAATCTTAGTTTATTATGCAGAATCAACTATTGGCCTCTGAAGATAAACATTTCTCTTCTGTATTTTCTGACCGGCATCCCAACCAGTCCAACGCAACTACACTGATTTATCTTTTGATTTGGACCAGTGTGCAACCACCAAGAGCCTAGCAACCACATAGAAACATGTCTGTATAGTTTCTGTATAATGGACTAAAACCTTTTTATGGTGTCTGTAGGTGACCAGGCCGATCCGTGTAAGTTCCAAGCGTGTAATGAGTTCTCAAAGTGTTTGGTCAATCGCTGGTCGGGTGAGGCGGAGTGCGTTTGTAACACTGGCTATTTCAGCGTGGACGGGCTGCCCTGTCAAAGCATCTGTGAAATACAGGAAGACTTCTGTCAGAATGATGGGAAATGTGATATTATACCTGGGAAGGGAGCCATCTGCAGGTATGTACTGTCAAGAATTATGTAAATCCTTAAAGGGACGGTTAACCCAAAAATGAAAGTTGTGTGATTTTTAACTCAATCTTCATGCTGTTGCATGTTGTATTTGTCAATGCGGAATGAGCTGAGCAATGCTTAAAGTTTACTTCATCAAAGTGTGTTTCAAATACAACAGGATTGATCAACCTTGTTGTTTGTCTTTTTTCTAGGTGTCGTGTCGGAGAGAACTGGTGGTATCGCGGGGAACACTGTGAGGAGTACGTGTCTGAACCGCTGGTGGTCGGAATCGCCATCGCGTCGGTCGCAGGGTTCCTCCTCGTAGCGTCAGGCGTGATCTTCTTCCTCGCCAGAACTCTGCGAGACCAATATGACATGGACGATTCTGAGGACCCTTTGAGGTGAGAACCTCACTTCCAAGATAGTAAACACAATCCTGGTTCTTTGGATGACGTCTTTAACAAAACAGAACAGAACAAACAGAACTTCACCGTGGACCACAAATGTCCTACGTTGAAGGATAACAATGGTTTTGTTCCTTTGAACAAACTGTGCAGTCACACTTTGTGATGTTAAACAGATCGCATACTTTGCATAAATTGGCTTCTGCGGGGAAAAAATTGTTTCTCAACACTTTTGTGAGAGCAAATGAGTTGTACACAAGCGTTTAAAATTTTGATTTGACGCCCCAAAATCAACAAATATGTATTACGGCAACATCTTCACATGATTTAAGACGATGACATTTGGAGTTGTTTGCGGTTTTTTATTTATGTAAAACATTGAGTGGTGTTTATTAAAAACGTACCAAACAGCTCAGTCCTAATTATGTTTGAAAGCACCACATTTTGGAACAGAGTGTGCAAGGCAGTATTTTATACGTTTGCATATTTAGCTTGCTTGACCTCGGTTTGAGAAGACCTGAACAGATGGTATGTTCCCTTTAATAGTTGTGAAACACGAAGCTTTCGGCATGAGATAAGCAGGTTGGAT
Source organism: Yasuhikotakia modesta (assembly GCA_036877545.1). Lineage (NCBI taxonomy): Eukaryota > Metazoa > Chordata > Actinopteri > Cypriniformes > Botiidae > Yasuhikotakia > Yasuhikotakia modesta. The sequence continues at coordinate 27,016 of JBAJNP010002685.1, forward strand.
CAATTATCTTTCTCGAACGAGATGTTCCTGTTCTTGTCATATGTTTGTTTTTTAATCAGTCATTATGCTGATATAGTGATATCACAGATGCCCCATTTTTTCCGCAGTTCTTGATAAAACACACCGGCTTGATAAAACACACCGGCTCGGATTTTATCCAAATTGTAGGCCAGACTGCAAATTATTTTGTGTTTTCCTAAACTAACACATTTATCTCAGTTTAGCATCTTTGGTTTAGGAAACAAACGTCGTCCGCTTCTGTTAAACGCTTTGTTTTGCTTCGTGAACAGCAGGAGCGAAAGACGTGACATAATGTCTCTGCGGGGGATAGTCAGTGATCCAGATCAACAGGTTATAGGGGAATAAATGCCGGTAGGTTGAGCCGCTCTCACTGTGGCTGGGATAATCCGATCACCTTTTCCACGGCTGAACTATCTGACCCTAGGGCGGTTATAAATAGTTTGGACGATCTCCATTTATTATCCAATAGCAAGGGCGGGTTTGGTTCCAAAGTCTGTGGAGGTTACACACAATTGCTTTAGAGTCATCTGAGAAAGTTACTTATATATAAAATAGAGAAGTACTTGATAAGGGAGAAGAAGGAAATCAAAACAGGAGGACACTGTTCAAAATTGAACCCGTGTTTTTCATATGAGCACCAAGACACTTTTTAAATCACATGCACTTACCACTGTGCCTTAGTCTACTGTATTGCATGTTTGTAAACTGACTAGCATGTTTTGTCTTCTTCACAGGCATCTGGACAGCACGCCGTCTCTAGAGCAAGACGCTAAATACAACCCCATATACGACAGTGAAGCAACATTGGGCTGTAGTCAGTATTACCACCGTTACTCAGAAACCCCTGCGTTAGGCACTGGCAGCGCCGAGACCTCCACTGACTTCAGTAGTGAGGAGATCAGACACATTTATGAGAACAGTGAACTAACCAAAGAGGTAATGAACATGTCTGTGTGTGTGTGTGTGTGTGTGTCTGTGTGTGTGTTGTGAGTGTGTGTGTTTGTGAGTGTGTGTGTTTGTGAGTGTGTGTGTGTGTGAGTGTGTGTGTGTGTGTGTTTGTGAGTGTGTGTGTTTGTGAGTGTGTGTGTTTGTGAGTGTGTGTGTGTGTGAGTGTGTGTGCGTGTCTGTGCTAATGCTTACTCAGGATGTCTGCAACATCACTTAACATGGTTTAATACCGTCCACTGTGCTGCATATTTAAAGGCAATATTATCAAAGTTAGTAAAAGCATTTCATGTGCAACTAAAACAGAAGTTACTTTTACAATGAAACTGTCATGCCGTGAGTGACTGATATACAGTAAACCGTTGCAGAATAATTCATGTTCGCTGGCAGTGTGACGACTGAAGAACCGTCCAATGTTTCCCCGGGTCTGCTTTGCAGAACATTATTTATAGATAATGATAAATTACCCAGATTGTGTGTATCCGCAATGTATGTTTTACAGGAAAGTATTCTGGAAGTGATTGTTGCGGTAGTGATGCGGTAGTGATTCTCCATCCATACCAGATTCTCTCTTGCCTTTTTTTTTTTTGCTGCTACAAAGGGACACTGTTGGTCTAGACATGTTGATCTACAAAGCCGCCTGGAGCGGAGATCACCTCCTGTTGTTACGTAACTGTCTCTCTCTCTTTCTTGTTTATCTTCTCTGCTCCCACGACAGGAAATCCAGGACCGTATTCGAATCGTCGAACTCTACGCCAAAGACAGACAGTTTGCGGAGTTTGTAAGACACCACCAAGTGTAAGTTAACAACCTCGTGTCAATATTGCACCAATAGACAATATATACAGATTTACAGCTGAGATAGCATTTTAATAGAAAGATTAATAGGAATTATATTACCTTGAACACCATGTAAGTTACTTTGGATAAAAGCACCTATCAGTTACTGTTAATCCCTGCAGAATATCTTGCGCCCTAGACTTCTGTTGTGAGTAAATTACATTAAACCCGTTTATTCATTTTAATAAACTGTAGGGCGAGATGCATTAATTCTCTGCGGTAGATGACAGCACACCACAGATGTTGTTTATAGAGCTTAACTTGCATTAAACCCGGAGCTTTTCTTTTAACATGCACACAGGTAGCCAAAAGCCCTGGTAAAAAACCCGGGAGCAAAGAGCCAGGCTTCCCTGTCACATGACCCCAGCTGCACATGGCTGTAAAACAATCAGTTCTATATAACAGAAACTCCTGTGAGGTTATTTACAGTATATTGTGGTACATACAAACACAGAATATTAATTTGGCATCTTTGCACATTACTTATGAAGTATTTATTTCATGTTTATATCATGTTTCAATTGTATTTGTATTTAATTTCCGCTTAACATGGTTATACATTTGTTCCAACTTATTTTAGTTATGGAAGTATTCGTTTTTTTTACTGTAGTTATTCATTATAATTAGTAAAACGTATCCTTCAAACACACTTACATTGATGCCTAACTGTCAGTTGTCTAACATTGTTTGTTAACACAATCGATTAATTTATTGTTATGAGTTGGTTTGTCAATGTAATGTTCATTTAACTTGATGATTTGACAATTATAACTGTTACTTAGTTACTTAGTTAAATTCACAGTTTATAAACCGCTGCTGTACATTGTGTCCTAAAAAGTACGAAAAATGATCTATTGCGTGATCACATGATCTTATTAAAACATACTGAAGCAGTTGTTATGACTCCAAGCTGGTGTCATTGTACAAAACTGTATTTAATACTTAGGTGTAAATTGAAAAATGGTTCCGTTGTGTCACGCAGAAAATATTTATTTTCGAGACGCTCCATTTCTGGGTATGAATCGAGGTCTTTGTGCATCGGTAGTTAATATGTCTTCCAAAGAGCTCAGTGTTCTGAGCTACAATGGCATGGCACGACGAATCCAGACAGCAGGCCTGTTTTGGAGGCTCAGTAAGACCTGCGCCAGGCCTTGTTGGGTTTCAGACAGGTGTAGAGTACCAGACTAAAAAATGAAGGCTTGGGTTAACTGTCATACCAGCTGCTAGCCCAGGGCAGATCATTCAATGTAGTTAGAATGACTTGGGCTCTCTTCCAAAAACTTCTGAGCTCCCTATGTAGGGAGCATTGTAAAAAAACGTATTGCGGTTTTGCATCATACAGTGAGACGCGTGTTTGCTTTGAACCAGATTTGAAGTGAGTGCTGCGTATGTCTTTAGGGAACAAAGGCAATCCCAGAATGCATTGCTCTGAGGCAAAACATCCAAAACGGTAAACAAAGCGAAAGAAATTTGGATTATAAACATACAATTGGCATGGCAGTAGTTATTTTTATTATAATTCATAAAAAATACTTCATGTTTGTGTGGTTTATGTATGTTTATGCTTAGGAATGCGAGAGTGATGTCTTGGCAAACTCTGTTAAACTCGCTTCACATAATCTATATCTGAGAACGAACATTCTGTGGCCTTCAAAAAATCCCTGGCATAAATTTTGAATTCATTCCAAACCATCAGTCGAGACAATCATTCAGTGTCAGTTTAAAACCAGTTGCTTTCCTGTAAAATATTTGTGTCTGTCATGAAAATGAACGAGTTTGATTTGTTTGTGTTACTCGGATTTAAAAAATGACTTCTGCCTTTTCTACAGGACACTCGATGCCAGACGAGAAAATTCCTCCAAATAAACTGAAAACTGTGTCACGGCTAAACCTGAGGTATGCTAAGTTCTCATGTTAATCGAAGCCTTTCACGCGATGCTTGGTAATGCTTCCCAATGCAACTATATGGAATGTTAGCATAGAAACAATTTAAACGTTCACTGTAATATTTTAGACATTTAATGTCAACTAATATATAATAAATCTTATTGACTCATAGACTTATAGACATATATACTTAACATTACAGTGACAGTTAGGTGTTGTGTTGAGGGTGCATTGAATCATTTTGAAGTCATTTTTAGACTATTAAAATACAATATAAATGTTTCAGATGTGTAAATTCATTTAAATCATGCATAATGCTTTTAATAGTAAAGGCAAGTTAACACACGTGGTGTATGTGCAGTTAAACTCAATGATAACTAGAAATTCATTTCAGCTCGGGTCAGAATTAAAGCATTGGGCACAGAAATAACAATTTGCTTGGCATCACACCAACTGTTTGCCTGAACATGTAAAAGTATGTAACTGAACCGTTTTATGCCCAACAGTCACCTGCCTTGTCTTCTTGAATTGAAGATAAAAGGTCTTCTGTCGCATTGGACCACAGAGATGGACGACAGATTTGAAAATAGTCTTTAATGGATGATGGTCCGGCCATCACAGTGACGAATTGACACTCTGGGGAATTGTTATCTAATGTAGTAAAATAATGTTTGTGGACGATAAACATACTGTATGTTTCTCATGAGGTTTAACTGTTTACTGCTAGTACCGATAAGCTGGTTTATTGCGTCATTGTGGCCGTATTCGTAAATGTATGTTAGCGACACACATCACATGGCCAAATCGCACAACTGTAAGGGCAACGTTTATAGATTTCTCTTCTATTTCTTTTTTTTTTTCAATTGAAAGCCCATATCTCTTGTTTGTCAGTGCCTTGACTTTATTGTTGCTCTGCATGTACACATGGGACATAGTTTATTAAGTTCTGATACGCAGACGGACCGAAGACAGAACGTTTCACAATAGCATTACAGTATTTGAACCAACACGGAACAGATTACTGTCATGTTTGTGTTATCATTTCATCATTTTAATTTGACGTATTTTATTATGACATATTTGGCTAGTTCTTCGCAAACATAGCTTACCATGGCTTTTCATCACATTTTCAAATGTTTCTTTTAGAAATGTGTTTCGTGTTTAGCCATTCTTTCCCGCAGATGTAAATTTTGTACTTTTGTAAAACACTTGCCACACACACAAAAGCGTATTAAACGTATTTAACATGTTAACGTTCGTTATCACGGCAGATGTTGTTGTTAAATTTACGTATATTTTTGTTATTATGAATTTTCATCAGTTACATCGGAGGTTTTATTTTCTGAATAAAAAATAGCGCATGATCGCCTGTTGTTAAGTGTGGAAATAATTACAGGAGTTTAAAGCTAAGGGGTTTTTGTTAGTTCACGTTCACATTTTCTTTAACATTTGTAAATAAACCTGAACTGTTTCACCTGTTACAAATGACATCATGAAATATTATGAAGTCACTTCATGCCTTTGCTAAATGTTTTACAGATTGAATCATGAATCGTTTGTTATCAGCGTTCCAGTATTTAATAAGCATTTGGTTTCTACATTCATTTGTCATTTATGATGAAAAGATTCTGTATTTCATATTCTGTAAATCTGGTCTTTGTCACATTAACCTCTGTTCTGTGTTCGATTACATCAGATGACTTCTTTGGCTAGACATTGGCCACTGCTAGGCCAAAACCTTTCCCAATACTGAGGATAAGTTGACTTAAAATACACGTGGTTATGAGACGGTGGCTAGTAGCTAATATGTCATCTCGCTAAAGGCTTTATCCAGAGTCTTTGGCAGTCTTTAGAGGGCATGCCCAGGACTGCCCCATTTCGAATAGGACTTACGAAAATAGCAAGCTTGAGTCAGCTAGCCTGACTGCTACATAGCTTCCGGAAATGAGACTGAACAGGTTTATAGTAGCCCACACAGAAATAAAATGAAACAGTCACTACTACAGTGAAACTAACAGCTAATTTCTTCTGTGTCGTCTGTAGACCGATTCGTACTGAAAATCTGTCATTTGAAGTTTAGTTAATTGGTATGTATATATTTTATGGTTAATTTGCAAAGTTTTGACTAATATAAAATGCAAAGTTGAACAAAATGTTTGTGCTGATCGTTGCCTTTGTGAGACTACAATACAACAGCACAACATCTACAGTTTATGAATGACCCCTTAGCTAATACTGCACCAATTATAAGGTCAGTTCCACAGAAATAACTCGAACCTTACAAAAGTGCGGGAATTCATTTGTGTGGATTTCCCCATCTGTGAAGTCTCACAGATTACTCAACACAAGAAATTTAGCTTGTTTTCACAAAATCAACCGACGTTTTTCTCATAATTATGATGCATGTTGTGGTTTTTAATACCATTTTAAAAAGCTACAGCTGAAAGGTTACGTAATATCGCCTGAACGCGAGTGTGGAAACAGGATGTCAGAACTACCTTCCGACACTTCGGTTGCTGCTCTTCGTCCAGAGATGGGCCAGAAGTCAAGGTCAGAGAAAGGACTGGGTTTGCTGAGATGCTGTTTGTCTTATATCTTTCCAGTGCTTTTGTTTTGTCACCATCATTCTTCTTTCTCTGCCTGTTTCAGCTCTTTTATCCGTGATCCAAAAGTTTCTGTAAGTGCCCTTCAGTAACACATCCTCGTTTAGCAGCCCCGGGCGGATTAGATAACTCTGCCAAACTCTGCTGGAACGATTGACTTAACCTTTGGATATGCAGTGACTGTTATGTGTTCCTCCTTGAACACAGGCCTACAAACAGAGAACGAGGGAATCTCCCGCTTGTTATGTGGAAAAGGTGAAGCAGCTTTCGTTCCTGCTCAACAAAACCAAAAACGATAATATTAACAAGCTTGGTTTGTGAATATTAGGTGGTTTCCCAGTCTGGTGGTCCATTTGCTTGTTTTGGAGGATCTGGGCCTGAACCAGAAAAGCACCAGCTAGGTCTGATACTAGCTAATATATCTGAGACTAGCCAATATTTCTGATACTAGCTAATATATCTGAGACTAGCTAATATATCTGAGACTAGTTAATATATCTGGTACTAGCTAATATTTCTGGTACTAGCTAATATATCTGGTAGTRGTTAATATATCTGAGACTAGCTAATAAAACTACCTTATTTACAAAGATGGGATATCTTTTGGCTAAACAACTCCTTTCTCCATCTTTCTCTAACGCTTATCTTTGTGTTCCTTCCTTGCTTCCAACTTTCTGTCTTCATCCTGTCACGCAAACCTCAAGAAACTCAGATGTTGCCTGATTGGGGTAAAAAGGCAGGACTGAGACTGATATGAACCCCAGGTCTGGCCTTGCCAGCAATTGCCTCCAGTGGATGAAATGCAAGCAATGCTGCTTGGACCTCCAAAACCACAACGCGTTTACAGTCAGCCCCCCTTTAGCAACCAACTCCCCCTATGAACCATTAGAGAAGATCCATGGCAACGCATGCACAACACGGGCCGGGAGCGGCTGAGCAGTGGCTGCGTTTCAAATCACGCACTGGAGGGTAACACCAGATCGACTCGTGGGAAAGAAGAACATTCGCCGCTGCAGCTGGTCGAGGGAATTATTAATTTATGTAACGTGGAAATGTCACGGCCTAGCTGACTCATCAGACCTTAGTACTGGGATTAGACGCCAAGTTTTATGTCAACAATCCCTGGGCTGTTTATTTGTAAATCCTCAAGATTTTTTTGCTTGTTCTTTTCTGATTGATGCTTATTGTGTATGCGTCTGACTTTCGATTAGAACTTAAGCTCATGTATGTGGAGTTTGCACAGCTGAGGCTACAATAGTCCTCGAGGCGACGTTTGCTTTTGGAGGCCGGGAATCAAAACCTGGCTGCCTGTGGGATTGATCTATTGTCCTGACATACTTGCTCTCGACGCGAGTGTGGACAGATGTGTTTGCAGTATATCCCATGCGTTGATTAAGCCCGACAGATGCACTGTAGCATTCCTTGTGTATGTGGAGACAGATGTGTGACAGATGTAGAATTGTGGGAGTCTATGGAAAAGCTGGGAAAAGCCCGTTCAGAATGGTGGCAATGTGTGGGAATTATGTGGTGCTAAAAGATTAATATTTTGAACAACTGTGCATTGAATAAAGTGATATCTGATGTCTTGTCTCTCATCTCCACCCTGGTTCCTCAGCTCTCGTGCTCTGCTGAGACTAACCCATCCGTTGAGATGATTTAGCCTCATAAAGAGAGAAAAGTTTTCATGAAACCTTTTGGAACCCTTCAGAAACTTTAGCCAATTAGCAACTGTGTTTCCTATAGCTCAGTGGGTAGCACACTGTGTTAGCTGTGCAAAAGTTCTTGAGTTCTATTCCTAGCTGGCGTGTGTGCTGACAAGATGTGGAACTTCAATGTTCTGTAAGTCACTGTAAAAGCTTATTTAAAACAACCATAAATGGTGTAAGGCTGAATGTGGCCCTTAATATCATACTCACATGTTATTGGACTGCTCTGTGAATCTGCAAAATGGTTGACTAACTATACAAAAAAGTCACTTTTTGTAGTTTATAAAGTGTACAGGGCCTAGTTCTGTCAGGACAACTGATTCAATTATATCAGCAGTAATGAAATTACTTTTTATTCCATAAAATGTGTTTTAATAACACCCACGTCGGTGACTAATCTTTCAACATGAATTGAAGTTGTGATTTGCATTAAATCATTCTTACCCCTAGGGGTCTCTGTATTTGTATAATTAAGTGTGAGTGTGTGTGTGTGTGTGTGGTACTGATGTAAATCGCCACATGGCCTGTTTTAGGTGGGCAGTCTGTGTTTTAGGTGGGCTTCCTGCAGGTGTTTGTATTGTATGGAACCAATTATCTCCACGTACAGTTGCTTAGCTGTTTGGCAGACAGAGTCTGTGAGTCTATAACTAACTTACTCTCGTTCTGTTTTTCCTTAGCCAAACCAAAAAAACTATAATTGAATTTAAATGAATTATAGTTTTATTTACCTTGGAGTTATTACTTTTTTAATTCTATTAATCTTTTAATTGCTGCTTTGTTTTCTCAGGCCTGTTTTGTTTCATTTTATTTGTAATCTACTTCGTATTATTGATATTTGTTTAAGACAATTGTTCGACCTTACAAGCAGAGTTTGCAAGGTTTCTCCAAACGTTTTCGTGCCAATAAAGCACACAAAAATTTGATTTGATAATTCAAATTGCTTTTTGAAAAAGTAACAGTTTGGCAAAGGCAGACAGACGAACCAGATCGTATGACGAGAAGTCCAAAAGCGCCGTCTAGCCGTGGTCCAGTTAAGCCAAAAAAAGGAAGAAAAAGCGAAGAAACAAGGCGACATTTGGAGAAACGTACGTGTGATATTAAGCAGTTACAGCGACTGAGCAGAGGGCAGGAAGACAGGAGCACGTGGCTAAACTATTTCGCGTTCCCATCTCACGTGTCTGGGAAGAATCAAAACTATGAGCCAGTTTATTGGCCGAACGGATCCAGTGAGCAAATGACATGCAGGCTCCCATCCCCGGGGCAAGTGTTGTGTTTGCAAGACCTAAAAATATTTGATTTGGGGAGGGTCGTGATGTGTCTGTATTCATCGCTTGACATGTTTTTGGTTTGTACAAACGTTACCCTGCCTTGACACCCTCCATCCGTCTGTCAAAGAGCCGTGGCACGTTTGATGAGGTGATGATTAGAACGCATCTCTGTCTTTCAGAGCTGCTGAAAGATGCTGTTTTGTAAAAAATCGACTTGCATCACCTCAGACCAGCATCGTGATGGAATAGCGACGTATTCGTCAATGAGGAAAAATTTACACAATCCAGTCTGAGCTAAGAACCACCCTGTGGGATTTCTTGCCTTACTGCTATGCAATACGGTACCAGGGCAAGAAGAGACGGGATGGTTTGAGGAACATTTTCAGACGTGTGCTGTCAGACTTTCAAACCCCCTCAGCGAGGTGTAAAGCAGAAACAACTCTGTTGCATAATTGCAACATCTGTAAATGAAGATAAGTTGGATATTTACTTGTTTTATAAGGTCCCAAGAGAATATTGATATAAATATAACAGAGTCCAGATTAATGAGAAAATAATGTTAAGCACCTAGCGTAGCGTTTATTTTTTGTGCATTTTTTTTTTACTCACACTGGTTCTCATTAAACTCCAAAACTTGTTTTGTTTTTTGCAGAGACACGTCTGAGATACCCTTAAAAACCAAACGTGTGACTTGCTTTAGTGCTTAAAGCAGGTAACACATGTGGCAATACAACAACAGGTGTCCTGAGAGGTTGCTATGCAGTTGCTAAGGTGCTGGTTGCTATGTGGTTGCTAACCAATTCAGGTGAAATGATCTCATCAGTATGTAGTATTTCAGTATTTATGTTATTCTGGTCCATAACTTTGCCTCAGATTCCTCATTTTTGGGCAATGTTACCGAACAGCAGAAAAATAAATCTGCACTCTGCATATCATTTTGTCAGTGGTGTATTTATAAAGTTACAAAGTTTAGTTCCTAGGGTTGGAAGATTTTCAAATCCGTAGTAGGAGCAACAGCAATATAATAAATTTGAAGTTATTAATAAAAGCTATAAAATACGAGCAGTGATTGCTTTTCCAGATATTTTTCGGAAAACTTTAAAAGTCCAAATGCCAGGATTCCACTTTTGGAATACCTCAAGCACATCATCGCTTTAAATTGATTAATTTTTTCTTAGAGAAACACTTCACATTTTAGCATCTACCTCAAAGATTAAACTGAGGCGTGAAGCTGCCAAATTCAGTAAGAATGAAACCAACTGGATCCAGTTGCAAACATCAGGTGGGAAGTGCAAAAGATGGAATTGGGAAAGCAAACACCATCGCCCCTCCAGATTGGATGCAATCTGGTCATGTTGACGCCAAAGCAGGTGAATGCGTTTAATGCGATGCCTGGAATATCCCTCCACAGGGAAGATGTAAATTATAGGATGGAGAAGCCAGTAAGTGGAGCGACAATACAGGAAAAACAAGAGAAGAAATGAATTAATTGTGAGAGAATGTGCGCGCTGTACATCCCACCAGGCACCTGAAATAGCAAAGTTCCCTGAGGAAAAACTGACCAACGCGGCTGAAACATCAACAGCCTTGAAACGACCAGACCCCCTTGAAACTATTTTTTTTGCCCCTCCCCAATTAAATTCCAATTGGCTGTCTGTAAATGTTAATCAGCGAGTGTTTACACAAACTATATAAACATTTACGGTCGCTTGAGTTTGGAAGACGTCATTTCGTTCACAAATAATGGTATAATGTTAAAATTCTGTTTCATTTAATAATAAAAAATGTGACTGAAATTGCATCACCCATGTGACTTTATAACTAAATTGAAAAATAATTATCATAGATGAAGAAATAAATTGTATCATAGTGCCACATAAGACATTTATTGATTTTAATGGAAATTATTAGTTGGTCATATGCATCAGTTTTGCCAGTCTAATTAACAAGTTTCTACGACCACCACAAAGCCCATTTTTCCAGCCACCTATATCGCCAGTGGAAACACACAGAACCAGATTGACTCCAGATTGCGCTCTTGATTTTGCTCCAGCACCCGAAGTCAGTGTGAAGAGGCCTTTAGAGACTCACTCTGCTAAACCAGGGCTGGACTTGGACGCTTTACTATAGAAAACAAGGAGATGTTAAGAGTCAAACAGAGACACTATTTCAGGAACGCATAATAAATCACATTTAGTCTGATGAAGTGATTCTTCTCGTTTTTTATTAAATGTCTTTCATCACACATTCTATACTCTTTTCTAAACCTTTTCTGTTTTATCTCGGTGTGTGGTTTACGCTTTCAGAGAGTCATTGTGTGTCACGGTTTCATATTTTAGTGCTCTGGGACTTGCTGCCACACACATCCACACGGTTCAAAGCGCAACACAATATCAGTGTGATATTTTGCTTAAAGGGCAGCTAACGCAAACCACATTGGACCAGGGATTACACAGTAAAACAGCTTTCAACTCAAAGACCAGTGATATTTGAGGCAAGTCAAACATTGTTGTCTTTGTTCTATAGACTTATTCCCAGATAAAATAACACAACAGCCTTAACAACTGGCACCCGGTGCAGCTGTTTGTTTCCATGGTGATTATATTTCCCCACACAGCCGGATGGAAAGTTTGTTTCCATGCGTTTAAAGATGCCTCAGCTGGCTTGCATCAAATGTGTGAAAACCTAATCCTGTCGTTCAAACAAGCAACACAACTGCAGTTTTGGGTTTTAAGCACGATTTCCTGATTGATTTTGGGAGGGAATCAAAATTTTTTCCTCTGTTTTTATTTCACAGCTTTGTTTTGGTCCGGCCCGAATGGAAGACACATTCCTGGTCCGTTGATGCAGGATATGGCTGGAAATTTCTGGAAAGGAGTAAGACTGTTTTAAATAATTCTCTCACACTTCCATTTTTGGCCATCTGCACCCTTATTTGTTAACAATTAATTAGCAGACGAATTATTATGTTACAGCATTTCCAAACAACGAGGGTGCTTTGACATAAACAACCTGACAGGGTTAAGCACAACGCTCGTGGTTGCCAAGGTGTGCGAAAGCGAGCGCTCCGGTGTGTATTGTGTATTAGCTGTTTGGAACCCGCTGAGAAACTGTTCTGCGTTTCCAGTGATGTAAGTTTGTCAAGCACTTTAAAAAGCTTATGATTTGTGTACTGAACTCTTTGGGGATTAAAAAACGCTTCTTATTCAGGAACCCTAAAAAATACTGAAACTGAATGATATTCATGAGGTTTGGTTGCGTTATTGGGCGAAACGCAGCGTAAACGCACACCTAAACTGTTTCCTGTTTCACTGTCCAATGGCGGTGCTGCGCCAAATCTTTTGGTTGCAAAATCTTTTGGAGTTTGTATTGTGAAATGCAGTGAGAGAAAAAATGTGAAAAAAATACAGCGACAGAAATGCAACAATTTACAGAATGTTGCAAGATTTAATAGCCAGTCATTTTGAATGATTAATTTTAAACACTGTCATTTTCTTAAATGGTATTTTAATTCAAAATATGTTACGAAATAGAATTTCTGTGTGTAGGTGTTTCAAAAACATAATTTTAAATATCACTATTTTGATCATTTTAAATCATTAAAAAACACTAAATGTATTTGAAACTGTAATGTATTCGTTTAAATTTCTTCAACTTTCCATCAATTGACACTCAAGACTTAAATGATAATCAATTAAAGACTTAAAATGATAACCAGTTAAGTAAAAATGAAGACATTTTTATCGTCTGAACTCCTCTTAAACTTGTTTTTCCTCTCTTCTGTTTCTTTATTTAGCCTGTGGCAAACTTTGGCTTTACAAGGTCTCCATTGCAACATCCAAAACATCCTATTTTGACTTTTCTACTTTTCCTTTGAAGGACACACGTGAGCCCAAAATACATGAACTTCGATCTCTGTGGAAACAGACGTTTCAGACATCTCGTCTTATTTCCCATTTCTTCACCAGCACTCTCGTTTTCCTACCCTCTCCTTCATCGCTAAGGAATACCAACTCCTTCCACGTGAGGAGACTGTTTGTGACGCTCGCCTCTTTCCTGAAGGACATCTAAGAACCCTTAATGGAAAAGCACAACACCCTTCATAACACGTTCAATCAAGTTCTGGACATCCATAGCCCAGGGAGAAGAACTTCGTACCTCATCTGTTGTGCTGTTGTCCTCAACAGATTGTTCTTCTCGATGAGATGTTTGCCTCAGGCTTCGCCAAAAGCCCATCAAGAGTTCAAGCGTTCATGCACTACTGGCTATGAGCTGAGGAAATTCCTTATGAGGTTATGATCACGTCGAGTGACATTTAGCAGATAACATTTCTTCTAGACAGGTGGCCTGCAAAAGCAATGTTCACTCCACATGCTGTGAGGCCCACGTTTCTTCTGTTTCTTGGCTTTCAGTCTCCTGTGGTTTGAAGGTCCAGCATCCATCCAAACATTTTAGCAAGATCTAAACCGTGCCATCATCATGGCAGCTTTATGAGGGCCATTTATCTATATGCGCTGCATTTGTGTCAAGATATTGTTGCTGTTGTAAATGCCATCGCTGAAGTAACAGCTTTGGTCTGATGAGTTCCTCAGCAGATATTGGGGGAACATACTTTGTTTGGTTAAATTATGTAACATGTTGAGGTGTTGAGATGAGGTCATAGATTCGTCTTTTCACAAGTTGTGGGCATCAACTTGACTGATATGCAAATTAAAACCATAATATTCCCACAGTTCCCTGTAACATGAATGTCAGGTGCTTCCTGGTCCCCCTGAGGCCTAGATGAAATTTGAAGCTTTTATTTTGAGAGGCCTTACAGCACTGGGGCTGCATGTCTTATGTAATATTAAGGATATTTAAGATTTAGGACGAGGAATCGATGTAAACCTCATGTTGAGATACGGAATGAGAGTTTTTTTTACCCAAATATCACTTTCATTCGATTCATTGGTCCATCTGAGGTTGATCAGGAACACGAAAACACATGTGAAAGTCCAAAGGGATGGCTGGTGATATGTGTGGTATCCCAGGAAGCTTCAGCTGTGACCTCACTCAATACAGTTCATTGCTTGGCTTCAATGTTCTGTCACAGCGTTTAGAGGAACGTTTTGGATTCTGTACAAGGTAAACTATATCAACACCATTTGTGACATAATATGAATTACCACCCAAAAAAAAATGCTGAAATATCAAATCTCAGCAGAGGTGAACAGGGCCAGTGGTGAGCTTTTATTGCAAGTATGTTACTGTAACAGTAATTTTAGCTGTTTTTTTTTGATGGACGAATCAAAATGACCTTCTTTGGTAATCAACATTACTGTCAAGCCTAATTTGAACTGAACCTGGAACGTTTTTTAGAAGCCTCAACTTACACAACTGACCAATGCGGTCCACTGTACATCTGAGAGACTGGAGGTAATGTTTCATACACATCTGTCTAGGAGACAAAACATCACGGCAAGTCAAAAGAACTTCAAAATATTGTGAGCAACTGTAATACATCATTGCGTAACAGCTTTTGATCTGCTGTGTGCTGGTGCTGGGCGCTGGCCAATCAGAGCGTCCATAATGGATTTTGCAGACTCCCCTAAAAACGAAAAGTCATGGCTGCCAGTTTTCTGGAACTCTGGGTGACCATTAAACCCACCAAACTGGCAGCCCATTGGCCCATCAAGAGAGCATAAATGATGAAGAGGAAGAGCGGTGAAGATGATGGTGGGGTAAAAATGTAAAAAAAGTAACAAGGATTTTAACATTTGATGCCAAAGAAAATCAATCAGTCAATCAAAATTTGCAGGTCAAACCACAAGGCACCAACTCACAGATGCTTCTCACAGGACTCATGTATGTAGATCTCATCACTTTATAGAGCTCAGATGCCAAGCCTATACTTTCTGAAACCCTTATAAATCAAGTGTGAACTGCTAGCTTCTACGCAAATTGTGGCTTTGGCATAAATATAAAATTGACTGTTTAGTTTTTGAAATGACACTAATTTCTTACTTTAAGTGTTAAGAAATCCAAAATGGAAAACTATGACATTATCTACTCACCATGAAACGTGTATGATTTGATGTCTTGATGTCTGTGGAAAACGAGGAGAAATTTTGAACAATTTCGATGCTGCTCTTTTTATTCATACAATGAAAGTGAATGGAGACCAAGACGGTCACATTACAGAAGTAAAGCGTGTTGTAAAAAGGTTCTGCTTTAGAACATTATACATTAGGAGAACGTTAGAAGAACATTAGCTGAGGCAAAATCTGTTTCCTTCTGGTATCACTAAGAAGTCAATCTTCTGAGGGAAACCTGGCATAAGCCACAAGCTACAAAAACACCAGCTGTATAAATACTTACAGGATATTTTGTGGACCTGTAAGGTGTTTGCGCTAACACCTCACAGGAAATGTACTTCTATTCGATACCACCATTTACCCCTGGATTAAGACTTTTTATTGGTCTTTACAATCTATAACGTTTTGTTTTGTGGTATCACATGTTGTCAGAAGGTTGTACAATGGTTTGTCAGATTTCTTTGCAAGATATTTACTGGTCTCATTTTACGAACACAACTTTCACCATTATTATAATGTTTCTTAGGAAACATTATAATGTTTCTTACATTATTATAAAAAATTCTTAAAGCCCAACAACTTACACAGAACCACAGAATCTTCCAGAACAATCAAAAAAAATATGAGTTTAAATAAGCATTTGGGGTTTAGAGAGAAAACAAAACTCAGTACCTTTGAGGAAAGAAATGCATTTCTTCATCTGGATAAAAATCTAAATTTGTTGAACAACACAGGAAGACATGACATGATTTCCTTAGCAACTCCATAGCAACGCTTCAGCATTTACCTTGGTTTAATGTTAACAGAATATTTTTTAAGATGCAACAAGACAGTAAGATATCAGGTCGAGATTGTTTCCTACTGAAAAAAATTTGAAGATATTCCTGGATTTTTGACAATGAAACCAAAATGTTTTCTACAAAAACTTGTACAACACATTTCTCATCATACTGGGTCAAAAAACAGATGTCAGATTAGCATTCATGCTATCCTGTTGTGCTGTTGCTGAAGATATACAGTTTTGAAGTCCTGGGGCCTTTAAAAACAGTTTTACCGTTTTAAATATGAAATGTTTATGATTATGAAACCAGCGACCTCTTTACAGAAAGGGTCTGTTTGAAGAACCCTATTATTTGTGTGATTGTTTTACAAATTGTTTATTTGTAGACCATAAAACAGAAGGTTAGCAGAGATGCAGACTAGCTTGGGGGTGATTTTGATGAACTTTGATTTTAATAAACTTTTATTAGTATTTTTTATATTAGTAAAAAGCTAGCAAAATTATTTTGGATGTTTGTACCAACAGTACGGCTTAAAAATGTGCTTAACTAAGACAAATGTAGGCTTCAACGGACAAAGATATGTTTTGGAAGCCAAAAAATAGGTCAGGAACAAAACAAAACGATGAATTCTGATATAGACGGTTTAATATAAACAGTTTGTTAACCTTAAACAGTTACAAACAGTTTTGTTTGTTGAAGTTGTAAATCTGTTGTTGATGTATATGTCAAACTTAGCAAAACATCATTTCAGCCGTGGCATTTTTTCCAGCAGCTACGTGTCCAAAGTCTAGTACCTTCGTAGCCTGATTAGTCGTATATTGGTTGTTGTCCATTTGGCATGTCATCTGTCTGGGATCAAAACATGCATACAGTCTGCAGACCTACTTCATTATCTTACATAATGCAAGATGTTACAAGTGGGAATAAAACCTTGCACCGATTCCAAAGACCACATACCATATGAGATAAACACCTTTTGCAGCATGAACCTAAACATGGAGGCTCCAAAGGTTTGCCAAAAGCAACATCCATCTGTGCGAAACAGACAGTCCCACTGTGGCTACCATTCCATGTGACAGATCGCTGGATCAGAACCGAGAAGATGTTGAAGTCAAAAGCCCGGCCGGAGCAGGTGCTGAACTTGGACGTTTTGGTATTGATCTTACAGTGTTTGGAAACTATCTCGGACTGGCAGGGTTTACGGTGTGGAACGGCAGTAATGAGTCTGACGAAAACAAGCACATCTTTTGCCTCCTCAAGCTTTAGCAATGATTTAAACCTGGAGTTGTGTTAGAACTTCAACATCATTTCTTCTGAATGCCATCAGAATGTCTTCTGGCCAAATTCAAGGCCTGACAGGGCCGTTCACAAGCACTTTTTTTGGGGTTTGGATTTTTTGAGGGTTTGAAAAACACATAACTAGTGGTGCCTCTAGTGAGGAGTTATTGCCCCGATTAACACATGTAGTTGTTCTAACGTTCAAGATAGCCAGGTCAATATAAACTTATAAGTTAGTCTATTGTTCAGTATTGTTGCTGTTACAAAATATAAGTTAACCAAGTCAAATGTTAACATGCATTAAACGTACCAAACATTTATTAACATAAGCCTAATGAGCATGTGTAAGCATGTTAGCATGTTAATATCTTTTGTCTCCTATGTTAGCATTAACAAAATTGATGCGCAGCTGCTGGGATGCTAACTTATTCCCCTGGACATGTTATTTTCTCTTTTGCCATAGTTATGTTTATGAAAATAAACATAACTATGTTCCTTGCCGCAGCAGATTTATCCAACCACCCAGATTTATCCAACAAGCAGAAACAAGAAATAAAATGACTAGAAATAGCCCCGCTATTATAAAAGTTGGGCAGTAACGCTACTAATAAATACGTGGAGGAGCTCAAAGAAGCACCAGGAATTTAACAAGCTCTGGTGAACGCTGCCCATTCGTTGACGTAAACTTATGTAACGTTCTGGGCACATCTAAAGGAAATCTATGATAGCTGAACATCTTCCAAATTCTGATCTACAGCTGCAAGTCAACCTACAGGAGCTGAGTGGTAATTCATGCCCACGGAGAGGAAAAAACTCATAATAGTGGTGAACCATCGTTTCCTCAAAAGCAGTCAGGACAGCACAAGAGTTTTTTCTATAATGGATTATAATGGATCGATTTATGACCGCCAAACGATTATTTTGGCTCCTGTTTTGCAGAGAGCCAAGTGTTCCCAAAATTACATCATCATTTACTCACCTTTGTTGTTCCAAGCTCACATCGCTTTCTTATGTGAACAATGGAATGAGAGAGAGAGGCTATATACATATATGCTGCCTATATACTTATATGCTGCCTATATATACGTATACTGCCTGTAAACATATATATATATATACATATATACAGTATATATACTGAAATACTGAAGCACTGCACTTGCCCTCCTCAAGTTTTTCCTCAAGACACTCTAAGATATCATGAGTATTTTAAATGTCATAACTGGATCAATGACAGCAGAGAGATTCAAAACATGTCATGTTTCTGTTTTCAAGGAGGTCCTGAACTGAAGAGAAATTTTTTGAAAGTCTCCAGACTTGAAATCAAAATGAAACTGAAATGTTGTGTTTTGTGACTTTATTTAAAGGCTTTCAACAATATTTATTCAACAATAATACTGA
>JBAJNP010002686.1:0-45812 GCA_036877545.1 Yasuhikotakia modesta
AACAGTTAGGACACTAACACTAACCACGTGACCTACAGTATGTCGGTACAGTGAACCTGACACACAGAGCAGTGTCAAAACCTTTCCTGAATCATAGATGCAACTTAAGGGAATTGTTCACTCAAAAATGAAAATTTTGTGAAGGTTTTCCAAAACCTGTTCCAAATTTTTCTTTGCAAGTTTTTGAAAATTAACATCTATTTATTGTGGCAAAGATTTTATACTGCTAGCTAAAATCCAATGCTAAAGTATAAAATCTTTAAAACTTTCTACTTCAGTATATCACAGGAAAAAAGTAAATATACAAGTATAATATATATTTAACAGCAGAAAATAACATAAACTATAACTTTCACTTCATAATGAAATAATTTTTAAAATACTTATTATAATGAGTCACAATAAAGAATGGCCTTCTAAAATAGTCAGGACTGACAATGAATAAGAGATTTCATACTGCTCTGTCTACAGCATCCCAAAACGCTGAGATTGCCGAAGCCCCTGATTCCTATAAGTGTCATGTGTTTTGGAAGACATCTAAATATGTGCAGATATTCAAGATATAGCCATTTAGACTAACTAACTATTCCTGTTCATGTTATATATCATATCTTAAAATCACCACAGCAGACATTCAGCTGCATCACTTTTCACTCTATTATTAAAATCATCATTCTAAACACTGTTACGTTTATGTACATAAATAAAGTGCCCGGAAACAACCCCTCTATGCTGTGCCATAACTACAACCTTTGCATACAGTACATTCATCTTTGGGTTATGGCGGGAAGACTAGTGAGGGTTTTGTTGCATTTTTGCGATGTATTTGTAAAGAAACATTCACTGCATTTTATGGACTTGTTAATACATTTACACTTATATGATGCCAATGGGAATTTGAACAAGCAGTGATTATAAGCTTAATGAAACAACATGAACAAAACAAGACAGAAGCGTCATTAAACCATCCATGTTCCACTAACAATTCTGTTTTGGCACTTTTTTGGCACTCCCAAATAACGTGCAAGATTTCAAAAGTTGGCATGTTTGGGTAAACACAATTCCCTTTGTACAGTCAATCCTTGTTTTCTTGAATTAGCAAGTCATTCATAGCGCTAAGGAAATTTGAGAGGTTCGTGCTAATGCTAGTTACAGCCTTACTGAAGCAGCTTAAACCATCTTCTGATTGTTTACTAAGTTTATCTGGTCAGTAGCTGGTCTCCAAAACTCCAAACCCTCTAAATCCATCAAAATACACTTGGTTTATTCTAATTAGCCATTTAGTGCCTTTGAGGTTATTACAATTCATTATTTCTGTTTTATATTTTCACTACTAGTTTATATTCACATAGTACAATGGAGAAACAATAGCCATAGCATAGCATCTGTGAGGATCAGTGAATGTCTCATCAAAGTGCAGTTAAGCACACAGACTAGCTTGCTAGTTCAGATGCCAAAAGTCAAAATTCACAACAGGGTAACAGTGGTGAAATAAATGCATCTGGTTGGCGTTCGGATGGCATAATAAGCTTATTCAGTCCACTACAGTGGCACATACAACTGTATGTTAGACATGTATAAGACTAGCAAGGGTGGCATTGCATACAACAAGCACTGATTGATTGGTTATGTCCAGATCACGTGAGGCAAGACAGGAGAACACTAGATGTTCTGAAAAATGGAAACATACACTAAATGTATAAAATTATTCACATGCATTTAAGAAATGCTATTGGTTATTACTGTTAAAAGCAGCATTAGAAGATCATTCATTTTCTACAGGGAGTTGTTTTAGGGGATTGTCTTTATATTTTTGTTGACTTTTAAATATTTTTTGTATTTTTTTGCCCTTTTGTAATTTTTTTGTGAGCATTGTTTTATTATTTTTATAGCATTTGAAGACTCCCGGTAAGCATGTGGAGCTTGAAGCGTTTACAGGCACCTGTGTTTTATCTAAAGCAGAAAAGAAATAAAGAAAGAAAAAAAAATAAAACAGTGCTGGGCTGGATTGTGAATATACACCCTTTACCTGCATAAAACTCTTCAAACTATGGTCTGAAACATACTCTACAGCAGCGCAAACACTGAATGTGTTTAGAATGCAGTTTAAACTTCTCAGCAATATTCTCAGCTGTGACCGGCCTTAACTCTCAGTTTTAAAGATTTTTTTTCTTCAGGTCAGCTACCCTCATGAATGCCCAAAAGTACAGTACTCCAATAGCACACAACCCTCAACTGTCAACAAGCTAGCTACTAGCTAGCTATGGTACCTGAATTAGTTTAATGGCTCAGATTTGATGTTTCCTCTATCGTCCACTTGAGGTTTGTTACCGCCACAGCAACATACTTCACGTAAAAGAACCCAGCTGCATGTGGGTAGTTGTGTAGAGTTTGTTTCCGACCTCATTGTGCATTTACATCCTGCTCTTTATGATGTAATATAATTTGTGGGAGTGGTTAATATTCAGTTAGCTGCTTGGTTTTATGGTAAACATATTCCAATTCAATGAGGCACCTGTGGTTTTACGACACGTAAATTGTTTTCCTGTGTGTCTCTGGTTATTATCTGCAGAGGTGTTATGTTTTGTCATTGTTTGATCAGTGTGTGAGCGATTCTGTCTCAAGAACATCTGGAATGCAGTGTAGAAGTTTTCGCAAACATTTTGTTTTGTGGTTCTTGTGCTGTCAGGCATTACACGGATATGGCAGTTTGTGAACAAGGCAGTGTGTGTGTGTGTGTGTGTGTGTGTGTGTGTGTGTTTGTCACAGATAACACAGAGCAGAATGGAAACTCACCAAAGCATAAGCCTTCTGTCATCAGTACAATTATTTTTTCAGCTGAAGTTTCACAAAGGGTGTATGATCCAGCCCATCACATGATATTTTCCTCAAGCACAATCTAAAATATATTCATAGGTTTTTTTCACATTATATATGTAGGATAAGATAGAGAGAAAAAACTGTCCTTTGTTATGACTTTCATTCAATCCATTATGTTTATGTATGCATGTATACATATATACTGTACATATGCTCATATATGTACACATACATACTTCTTTTTATGCCTTTGGTGTTGGTTTGCTGTCGGCTTTGGAAGCAGGGAGGCCATTTTCTGTGTTGTCATTCCCTGTAGAGCTCACAAGGCACTCTTTACTAAAAGAGAGAAAAAGAAAGCAAGTGATTTAAAGATACATCAACCATTCCCCACAATTCCTCTGTCTCCCATTGGTTAGTTGAACAGGTGGCCCCACCCAAAACTCACACCATTGGTTGACTAGACACTGATATATTGACTTCATAAATTACATACTTTATCTTTAAATTTGTGACACATTATCTATCACTGTCAACACAGGATCATTTTTATGTATGTGTCTCTGGACAACATTACTTCTGAGTTGACATCACTGGATAAAACTGAATCTGCCTGAGGTGCCATAAGCAATGTTTCATAAATGTTCCATAAGCGTTCAATAGTTTACTAATAGTTTACCATTTGCCAGAAAATTAACCTTGCTAGTTTATTTTTCATTTTTTTCATTTCACATTTTCTGATGTATAGAAATCAGCACAAGGGTTTGTAATTTTTCAGTGAACTGTAATCCTGTGGATGTCAGAATTGTTGTCCTGGGAGGGTTTGACCCTTATGTGAATGAAAATGCATCACCATTACTCAGAATGCCTTCTTATTGACATTTACTCTAAATGACAGAATAAATTGACATTTACTTTTGCCCTCCCAAGGATTTTATAACAGTCTTGTCAAAGTCACCAGATGACAGGGTCTGTTCTGTTAGTGTGCATCACACTTCACGCTTTATGGGGAACAGAATAGAAGATGACACTGCATATTTTTTCACTCTGTTGGAAATCATTATCTGTGCATTCTGTGGCCCATATCACACACATTGTTGTGCACATTAAGGGTTCATGCGCTACTATAGCATATAGGATATAGTTGTCTGTCTGTCTTTCTGTCTGTCTGTCTGTCTATCTATCTATGTATCTATCTATCTATCTATCTATCTATCTATCTATCTATCTATCTATCTATCTATCTATCTATCTATCTATTTAGATATAAAAAGATATTAAAAACAGATATAAAACAGTTAGATATTAAGACAATGCATGAAACCCTTGAAGTTATGAAACACATCACTGTGACTTACTTCTTCTCCTGGACCTTGTTGAGAACAGCTTGGACCACAGCTTTTATCACCATGATAAGAATGATCAGGCCAATGACACTCCCCAGCACAGACACAATGATGACCGTTAGGGTATTGTCCACAACTTTCACTGCAAGACAAGTCATTTACTAATTTATATAAAACTCACATACAGTTAATTCAACATGTACTCTTATCAGTACTTGAATTCCCTGGGATCGAGCCCACAACCTTTGCACTATTAACACAATGCGCTTCCAGTTGAGCTACAGCAACACCTATGAGATTAGATGCCCAAACAACTCTTCAACCAACATTAGATTTAACAAAGAGTGTTTAAGTCATTTTTACTGTAAGCTAAATCAGGTAAGTCAAGTTTATTTGTAGTGTAACAACTGACATTTATTTAAAGCCCAAAGGTTTAGTAAAATATAGTAATTTACTTAATAAGTCTTTTAAAGAGATCATTACTATTATTTTAAACTATTTAATTCACAACATTATAACATTAATGTACATAACTGACAACAGTAGCTTCTGGCCATGAGATTAAGCCATTTCTATAAGCAAGCATATTATAAAGCTCACAGACACAGAGAGACACTATATTTTAAAATGAAATGGGTTCAGCTGTAGAAAGTCACCTGGAATGGCATGAGGGTAAGTAAATGTTTTTTTGAGTAAACTGCTCCTGCGATTGTACACAGACACTCACATTCATCCACTACATAAAGAGTGAAGATGGCACTGTGGTTGCGGTCTTTCTCCTTGTAGTTTCGGGCGAAGCAGATGTATTCCCCCTGGTCCTCAAAGGTGACGTTATGCAACAGGATGGAGATGTTGTTTTGCTTACTGGAGCCGACAAACTCCACCCGCTCATGATAGATTTTGACATGTGGTTCTACACCTTCAGCTGGGATGTTTGCCTCACAAAGCTATTAAATAAAATATAACAAAATATTAAAATTTAACATCAGATTGTTTTTAATTTATGAATGAAACCTAATTTGTTGTAAACAAAGACAGCAGATGCACATCTGTCAAGCAAAATATTTACTGCAAGTTTGTTCAGTTAAAAATCTTTAAAAAAAGCTCTAAAATTGTTTTGGTTACATTTTTTTTAATAATTGCAGAAAAATCAAAGGTGGTTGTAATAAGAGGTCTTACTGGGATACTTCTTTGTTTAATAGTTTTTTATTCAATAAAATAAAATTTACACATTTTAAGTCATTTTTAAGCCCAAACCAGTATTAGGCCAGTATAATGAAAGATTGCCTTATGTTTTGTATGAGTTGCAGCTGTACTTTGTTTGTTTACTGCCTGGAAAAGGTTGCCTGAGAAGTAAATTGTGTGTCTCACTTTAATCAGTGTTCCATTGTCCTTGAACTGCCAGTTAAAGTAAAGATTTTTTATCCCAATGCAGCTGGAGTAGGTGCAGGGTAAGAGCACTGAACTTCCATTCAGAACCTCCACGAAATGCACTTTCCCTGTAGTCACCTCCAGAGCCTGGGCATACCACACTCCTGAAAGACAAGACCACCAGTTACCAGTGCACCAGCAGTACAAGTATGACTGACTGTGACTGAGAGACTGCACCTATCAACATTTCAGTGGTGAATGAATTGATACTGAAATTGAATTTATTGAATATATCATTAATATTTTAGGGCTAATTTCCAGTGAGACCTGGCAAGTGACTGTCCACATGTGATGTATTTACTGGAAACTTAAGAACATTTGCAGTTAAACCTTTTTGTTTCTTATTATTTAAGATTACATTGAAACTTTAGCCCCACACACAGTTTATAGGGCTATAAATCACAGCTGAGAGAAAGTGAGTGAGAGAGAGAGAGAGATACACTTATTGAATTGCTAAGCATCTTATCAACTGCTATTTTATACAGCACAGCTGACAATTGGCTATTATTATCAAAACAGCTCAAGTGGTCAGTCGGTGTGTGAGGCACAAGGATAAAGGATATTTGTGTTTTAAACTATAGCTATTGTGTCAACACAAGACCCTACAATTACCCAACTTATTACATTTCAAACTTATTACATTTCTAATCTTAAAATGAGAAAGACACAAGAGAGAAAGATGTTTTCTCGCCCATGCTCTGGTATTCTCAGCATGTGTTGGAGGGTCATGCAGCCGTGACTATTTTTAAACCCACCCATCCCATCTTAATATTTAATTTCACTGTGTGTGTTGCATGCAGTAGGATAAGGCTAGTGATAAACACAAAGGCATAGCAGGAAGTTTTTGAAAGTAAAATGTGATCAAAGGCAAAACTTTGGTATTCCTCTGTGTGTTAATTCAAATGATAAAAGTGGCAGAATTTTGAGTGTAAATCACAGTAAAAATGTTGCATAATTTTGCTGCCTATAATTTGACATAGCTTTCAAAAGCCAGACTGTGGTGTCTGAAAAGGCAGGTAAATCAAGCAGAAGTTTTAGGACAGCTAAACTGTTAGCTGACTTGAATTAAATTGTGTATTTAGATGATGCTGGTTAGGGTCCAGGGCACAAGGCAGAGACCACCAGCCCCATTACCAAGGTCATGTCTATGTCTGGCTGTTGATCCGTGTTGATTCTCTCAGGGATGGTTGAGCAGTTATAATTTTCTATTCATCATTGAGGCCATTCAAACAGAGAGGTCACTTCAAAGCAGAAAATGAACATAAAGGATATAGAAAAGATGCTGTCAAATGGACAGCTGATGGTTTCTATATAGTTCTGTTTTTTTAGTCTCTCTTTTATTTAGAATTATTATTTTCTTTACCATGATGTAGGGGTTTTTAATAACCCGAATATTTGTTAGGGTTACATTTGTTGTGTGCTTTTTTCCTTTTTGGGAAGGTCATGGAAAATGTGTTGTAAAAATGAACACCACATAGAGGAATGTATTACTATTAAATACAAAGCATCTAAAAAAAGTTAATTCAAATAATACAATAAACGATTGCCTAACAAACACATTTTTCACACAAATTCCACTTTCACTCAAAAGAGCAAAACAAAACAGACACACTAGAAGTGCATGTTTTTCTGCAGTCAGGCAAATAGTTATATTGCTGTTAAACACCTTTCTACAGAAAACAATGAATGACTTAACAGCTCAGTGCTTCTGGTAATTAGTCTAACCACAGCACACCTCACTGCTGAAGAATGCAATGAGAACTAACTCATGTCCAGATGTAGAAATCAAACTCTCAACCAGAACTGAGCAAAGCTTTTTAATACAGACACCATTGACAATACAGTTTCACATATTTACACTAAAGGAATAAACACAGGTTAATGTATGTGAGTAAACATAGGTTTTGTATGTGAGTAAATGATGACACTGTGGTTAGATGAACTGTCCTTATAAATGGGTCAGCTACCTGTGTGTACAGTATGCAGTTACATCATGGAGTGATTTACTGTACCTAATCTGCAAGCTGTTTTAATTAAACTTTAACCTCATCTCAGTCTCTCCATCACATTTCATTCTGTTCTCTGTCATTGTGTTTGGATAAATCACTCTGTTTAATTATTAAATCCTGCAATGTTTTATGCTTTCCCTGCAGAATTTAATTAAAATCTCAATCTAGGAACACCTGAATAGCATATCCCTCTCTTTCTTTATCTGTCAGTGTTGTTGACCAGTAACTGCTAGCTGGTCTGTGTTGGTTATTGCTTTAATCTGTTGGCATTTAGCCCCAGCTGTCCGTGGGGTGCTGCTTCATTTATAAAGAAGTTCTGTATCTGTTCACTTTGATGCTTTGCAGGGATGTGAAAAACTCCTCTTTGTTTTTCATGGGGGCTTTATCAATACCAAAGCAAATGAAAAGAGTCAATGACAAAATAAACTTAATTCAAGATATACCTTCTAAAAACATGTCAAGAACCTATGGAGCTGTGCTTCAGAAGTTAGCATATTACTGAAACACTTTCTACTAACAAAAATATAAAAAATAATCACCGATTATAAATTTTGTAGTGTATCGTTTGCCCTGAAAGGTCCCTCAGCCCATCTGTACCCAAAATTCTTTGCCTTCACACACTTAACCTCAAACTGAATAAGAGCAGCTGTCACACTGGCCTACAAAAGCTCATGCAAGGCCTAATTCCCAGGAGGGTGGGGGTATGGGGGGGGGGCTATTCACAATCACCTGAGGGATCTGGAACTGTATCAGAAATGTGTCATTGTGGAGGGATTTTTTATGGATTATATTGCCCTAATCTAACCCTTTTTGCCTCCTGACAGTGGGTTTGGGTGGCAACAGAGGCAGAAGAAAGACCTAGTTGCTCCCTTAAAGGAGAACAGATGTCCCAGATCCCAATATGTCCTCCACTGTCTTTTTGTGACAGTCAAGGTTAATACACACCCTATTTGCTTCTACATGAAGTAGGAGATTGTAAAAGAGCCTTTTCGATGAATATTTGTGTGTAGGAACATCTGAAGAACAGAAACGCTATAGTACAAATACTGCAGGCTTTACAATGGTAAAGGATCTGTAGTTCAGAAGCTTGTTGTTTTGTACAGACAAGGATTCGATCAAATCCATAACGATTAGTATAACATTTCTTGTGGTGCAAACTGTCTAATGTGCTGTTATTGTAGCGCTCAGACTTCAGATTTGTGTCTAGTAAACAACTGGCATAAAACACGAATTTAGAAAAGATAGAGACTATAACCAAAAGCAGGAAGCAGAATGTCAAAGAAAGTGCATAGCAACACCATAGCAACCACCTTAGCATTACTAATTTTATTTAGTTGTAAGACACAATTGTGTTTTATTATTTCCTATACATGTTTTTATCCAAAGCGTCCTACAAATGAAAAGCACAACAACAGCATCTCATTCTAAGAAGGCCCATGTGTTTTAAAGTCTTTTAACTGTAGATAGACTCATCAGCAACATCAGAAGATAAACTGAATGTCAGTAAATAATTTATCTTCTCAATCCCTCACCTTCCTTCCTGCTGACAGGACGGTTTCAGAATGAGTACACTTTTACCTCAAGGCGAGGTCAGCTTGTGGGGAACACTCTGTTTTCCCTTTAATTTTTTAATGGCAGGTCCTCAAACGGTCTGGTGTTCTGAGCAGCGGCTTTCCCAGCAATCCCATTCATTTACATCTTCCGACAATGCCCCACATTTCCTAAAGCTATTACAGCCTCTTTCTCTTTTCTCTTCTGTAGCCTTGTTCAAATGTAGCGCATGGCAGTGGCATGGTTTCAATTCCCAGGGAAAATGTATGCTGAATAAATGTATGTTAAATGCACATTAAGTCACTATGCAGTAGTTTAAAAGTATAAAACTGGAAATGGAATCCATGACTAGCAACGTTCCCAACTGTACGTTCCTTAGAACTGTGACACCCAGAAATTAAAAAGAGCAAATTAATAGCTTGTTTGTTCCAGTTCGTTGTGTTGACTGCAATAGTCAAACCATTTTATTCTGTTATCCTGTTGTTTCTAGAACTTTATCTTAAAGGAAAATATGTTTATCACTAACAGCATTTCTTTATATTTTCCAAACTGAGTCTAGGATTATACCAATTTTAGCAACAGGGTTGGAAAAACTCCTAATGTATACACATTTATTTAAATTTATAAAGCTCATAAAATAGTTAAGCTTGACTTCCATTTCTAAACTACTGCTACTGCTTACATTAATGCGTCAGCCTTTTCTCACTTAATGTACTGACTGCAGCAATGCACTAAGATGGGAAAGATGTTGCTCTGATCATGTTCACCACAAGCCACACTGTCAAGTGGTTTTCCATAGTTATTGATGGATGACTTGCAAGCAGATGGAACAGATTGTTTAGAGAGTTTTATGGAAGTCAGTTAGGTCATGCACACACTGGTTGTCACTCCTGTTCTGAGTGCTCACTTCTGTTCTGTGCACACAGACCTTGGTTATTTATTGGCAGTGACAACTGCATTTTATATGTCACTCCTGAAAAATTAAAGTATTGGCATCAATTTTTAAGATGACAAATGTTTCTATGGATAATGCTGTTATGTTATGTCAATGGTAACAATATTATGTTGACTGCATATCAATCACGGGGGATTTAATAATTTTAAATGTGGCAGTGACTTCCAAAGTTTGCTTGCTTGTAGTCCACATGGCTTAAGTCACAAATGTATCAACCAAGTTTATTGGTGTAAAATAAACAAACAAAAACATTGCAAGATACAAAAACTGCTAGATATTGCAAGATAATTCTAAATTAATGTATGAGTCTCAAATCTGTAGAATATAAAACCTTTATGAAATTAGAAGTCTAGTACAGAGAAAGAAATCACATTATTCTGTCATGGATCTTATTCAGATAATAACTGCCTCTTAAATCTACACCCACCTTCCATTCAGAAACACTCCTGAGAACAAAACTAATGAACGCAAACAACCCCTCTATCTCCCGTTACTCTCCAAAAGTCTCTTTCTCTTATTCAGGCCATCAATATACAGGCAGCTAACATATCTCATTACCTCCAGCACTGACAAGCCAATCCCTTGACTATAAGTAAAGTTTCCTCACAGAGATGTCAGGGAGTGAACTGCGAATAATGTAGCACAACTGTTATATTGGTGAGCTGCACTAATATGATCGCTAAATGGGTCAAAGATTAGTTATGCCTTGATAAAGATTTCTTTGCAAATGTAAAGTGACTGGCAAACCGAGTTTAAGTACACAGTCTGCCACACCACCTCGATCCAAA
This sequence comes from Yasuhikotakia modesta, assembly GCA_036877545.1. Lineage (NCBI taxonomy): Eukaryota > Metazoa > Chordata > Actinopteri > Cypriniformes > Botiidae > Yasuhikotakia > Yasuhikotakia modesta. The sequence goes on from JBAJNP010002686.1 coordinate 10,898, forward strand.
TCTAATTCCAACCTCATGAAACAAAGTTGTATTCACTTTAACTGTCCTCAGTAGTAGGTAGTAGCTTTCAGTTGGTCATGTGATCTTGTCATGTGGGTTCCCATGAGGTGACCTGGTGCTTGTGGAATAAAACATGATTTTTATTAGAATGCTGATTTGCTGGAGCCTTAGCTTCATGTGTACAGGATTTTAAACAAAGCACTGTCCATTTCCAGTGGTGTCCAGCATGTTTTTAATGATGAATAAAGTTACTTAGTGCACCTTAAACATCTCTATGATATTGTAGGGATGTGCATAATATTTTTGCAAGTTATTTAGGTAATAGTAAGTTTAAAGAAAAAACAATGCTTTAAGCTTTACTGCTTTAATATTAATATTGAATTGAATAAATGGGGAGCAGAACTTGGCAAGAAAGAAAGGAGTGAAATAGTGTGAACAATGATGTACAACAAATTCTGTAACAGAACACTGTGTTCAGAAATAGCCCGTGACATTCAGCCTTTTAGAAATTTTGACTTTTTGTCATTTACTCATATCCCTTTAAATCTTGTTCCTTAAATGCTCCTATTATTCCATACAATGAAAGTCTATGATGACTGAGGCTGTCAGTTACTAACATTCTTCTGTGTTTCAAGGGCTCAATGTACAATGTACAATGTTTCCCATACTGTTGGGTAACAATGCGCTCATTTAGTGATGTACAATCATGAAGTTATGTCTTGAGGTTACAGGCTTAAAGTGTCACAGGCTTGACTTGAGATATTGGGAGCTCTGTATGTCCTATTCACTGTGAGATGTTAGAGATCATTGGTGAAACCACAACTGCTCCTCATACGCCATGCATGCCATGGCATTACACACATATGTGCTGTTGTACTATTTATAGGGGTTTATTCTCATCCACTCCTCTGTTGTGCCACAGATTGACCAGGAGGAACTTTTAATGTGTTTAATTAGAAGTTTTAGTAATAATAGCATTATCTGTTTGGTTCTATTGGTCTGTTTGAACACTTGACTGGGACCAGCATCAATATTTAGACCAGAAACATACCAAAACACAATATTGAACATACTGAAATATATGAATACAATAAACATAGAAATATAAATATATAAAATAGAAAAATAGAAATGACTGTCAGTATGTTGTAAAAAGTTTAATTATAGAATGTTTGTGAGGTAAATTATTAATAAATTAATAAATTATTGATTTAAAGACCTCATAGTTTTGTGGCTTGTGTTTCATGTCTGTTAGCTGTGGGACCATGTACAATGTTTAAGTTAAAATGTGTTTTGCACACCAAACTCACTTATTGTTATTTCCATTTAGAATAGAGAAGCAGGTGAACTTGTGCTATGGCTATAAAGGTCCACCATGGATCAACAGTAACCAAACCTACATGTGATGCCAACAGGGTTTATTATGACAAAACAGTCAAGCCTATGTGACATTAACATCAAACATATTGCAATATATCAATCTTCCAAAAATCCTCTGGGGTCCTGCAGAGGATTCACATTAACCCTTTGAGTTCAGGCTTTGATAAAAAACATGAAGGGGAAAAGTGACCTAATTTAATGGCCTCTAGTTCACCTTTGCAAGAAAAGATGGAGAGGGGGTGGGGTCTTGGTTGGAAGAATAATGCCCACCTGCCCAAAAAGAATTAATGCTATTCAATAGCAAAATTCAAAGTGTTGAGCTCAGCATAGCTGGTGTGCTGTGTGACTCGAGAGTCGCACAGCCCAATACATCATCAAGACACTCACAGCGCAACACAACACAACCTGCAAACAGCAGCCTGCAGTTACAGCAATCTCACAATCTCAGCAAAGCAACATTTTCTTGCCATTATGGCACACAACAAATGTGTATGTGTTTTGGCAGCTACCAGTATTTGTTAAATATTGCTATAAAGAGTTATTGCAGGAAATTGGAGAGCTTTTGGAAAAGCATTGGGAAATTAAAGTTCTGAATTGGTTATTGAAAAACCCATATTAATTGGCCTTTAATTTGATCATTGGGTGGGACATGTTCCCCCTCAGTGCCTGTAGTGGTTATGGCCCGGTTTTAAAGAGCTCCATGAAAATTTGAACTAGGGGAGCGATTGAATATTGATTGATTAAAAGCTTTGCTTATTTATTTATGGATTACAGTTGCCATGCACCATTAATCTAATTAGTTGTGTGGATTTCCAAAGCTCTTAATGAATATTAAATATTAAAGTCAAGAGCTGTGGTACCCACATGCCTTTTTAATGCAGATTCACAGCTGCTAGTACATGTCCCATGAACTGAAATACTGACTAACAAACTACTGCATTATTTCAGTTTTGACAAGATGCAGATAGATATCCATTATTTACCAAATATATCCTCATCACACATAGAGACCTTAACAAATTGACCTCCTCACACAACAACAAGTAGCAATACACACAATAGCCCTGCTTTTTGGACCCTTCAGATTGTGCAAGCCATGCACAACCTGCATTTTGGCACCCGCCCCATCAAGAAAGTGTAGGAGGTGGAGCTGTGGAGTAAACAGCTAAACGTGTGAGAGGTGATTAATGTAAAGTAATGGAGTTATTGAAAGACTTACCAATCAGGAGTGTGACAACGAGTCCCGCATGTAATACGTCGCTGGAATGCGCACACCTGTGCTGGAAGGATCTTCTGCCTTGTTGCAACTCCATGTCAGACTGTCTGCTTGCTTGGTCACTTGTCCGTCTGTCTCCCAGCTGGGTGTTTGGGTGAATGTGCGCTTGTGTTTGGGATGGGATGCGTATGAGGGAGGGGTTTTGTGAAACCACTCAGGACACAAATTAAAACAAGCGTTGGCAAGACTTTGAGCTTGATAAGTCCCACAAGAGTGACTCCTTGTTTTCCAGCGTCCTCTGCGGTGTGTCCCGGCGAGGGAGGACCAGAGAAAACTGTGGAGGAAGCGCTTGATACGCTGTCGGTTTTTTTAGTGATCTGTGGCTCCCGGTTGCCGGCAGTGACTTGCTGATCAGACTTGCAGTCTGTGGCACTCAGCGTGTGTGTTGACGCAGGAAACGCTGCATTTATTTAGCGGCAGCTGCAGCGCAGGGCTCCACTTCAAAGCTTTGGAAGAGGCTGTCGGTCTTACCCCCGATTAGGTTCCGCATACTGGGACGAGTGGCCAGAGGAGGGGTGGAGAGGGTGGGTGGTGTGTGTCGGCAGCCGGTGCAGGAGAGAATGAACCACTGCAGAGGCATGGGACGAGCGAGAGAGAGCAAGACGGAGAGAGAAAGGGAGGGCGAGAGCGTGTGTGAGATGAGGATGTGTGTGTGTGTGTGTGTGTGTGTGTGTGTGTGTGTGTGAGAGATGAGGATGTGTGTGTGTGTGTGTGTGTGTTGTGAGGGGTTGTGTTTGAGACTAATCACATCTGTGGAGATCATGAAACCTTCAGGAGGGGTATGTAAAAATGTCTTTAGCCTAGTACTGGACTGTTTCTTCATTTGTTAAAGTGTTTTTTGTTGTCAGTTTGGTCTTTTATAATTTAGCGAGCTGCACTGCTCAAAAACAAAACAACTCATATCTCAGACACAGGGCAAAAATAACAGTAAGAGTTATATATATAAATTGTATAGACAAAAATGCCCCAAGTGGGAGTCCAGAGTAAAAACATTGGAAAAGAACTTGAAAAAACATGCATTTTAAAAAAAATAACAAATATGATATGAAAGATAATTCAGAAAAAATTGAGCAAATGAACTCTTTTGTACTTCAGTTCTTGCTTGCATTACAGTATACAAGATGTTCTCAGATCAATATGAAATAACATGGATCCATAGATTTTAGCAAAAAGTTAGTCTCCATGTCTGATTTAATCAGTCTCCATTTAATCTCACTCTTGTCTAAGAGATGAACTGAGATATTAATGAGATATCCTTAACAGTTTTTCTGTCCTGTGGGTGTGAACATATTAGTCAACGTCTATCTGTTACAATATGTCACAATATAGAACCAAGCCAAGCCTAAAGTAAACACAAATACAAGTGTAGAGCTATTATATACAAGTGTAGAGCTATTATATACAAGTGTAGAGCTATCACATTCCTACAGCGTAAGACAGAATCAATAATTAAGATTCCAGGAAGAATCGAATACTATACAAAACTCTAAACATTCAACATAAATGAAGTAACTGATGTGTTGAGCCTGATAGTATCCCAGCAGTTCAAACTGAATATCAAATATATTATGTGCATAATTTATGATACAGTTTTAACCTCTCTAGTAATGCTTCTGCACAATTTAGATTTCCTTGGTGGCCTGGATTTATGTTCGTAAACATTTCATGTCTGTTAGTTTAATGGTTGTTGCTTACCTCAGCCTAAAAATGATTGAATGTTGCCTGTCGGAACCAAGGCATATTAAGATTCTATTGTCAAGCATAATGCAAGAGCCGTACTGTAAATATGTCACTAGCCCAATAAAATGTTAATGAGCTAAAGCATTTTGTTGAAAGTGGAAACTGAAATGTGGACCAGACTTCTGCTGATAATCTATCTGGCTCTTTTAAAACTAGCTATCCCATAATATTGCTATTTATCTTATTTATTCAATGTCAGCTGAATAAACAGGTGAGTATTTTTTTGTTGGCAGTTTATTAGAATATGACACCTGGCTAGTCAATCACATTGGTTGTTTAAAGTGTTCAGTAAATGGACGCTTGGTCTCATCTACGCTTGTGGTCTACCAGGTCTGCCTCATAACAGCTAACTTTCTCGATAACCACTGTCTGAGTCCTGTTTCAAAACTGAAGTATATTTTAGCACTGACCCAATCAAATGCCCTGCAAGCAAAGATACATACATGTCTCATGAGCAACTATTTTAATGGGATGCTGTATGTAATTTGCCATATAGAAAGTGATCGAGTCTGGTCCATGAACACTAAAGAGCATGTTTGCTAAGTGTGTGCTACGATTAACTAACAAATTTGTGTTGTTATGTGCTGTTATGTAGATGTAAACATTACAATTGCTAAACTAACACAAACAAAGTTGTTGGCTAACACAACACTGTTTCTAAAAGGCAGATGCATTCATCTACAGCAGTCGAATGTGACATCTAGGTATACAATATCTATGCTTGCAAATAGACTGCATGCTAACCAGGTGCATTTGAGGATGTTTGATGCATCACAATAATGTATTTAGAGCCTCTGTTGGTGGACATGATAAACTATCAGATATGACCAGCTGAGAGGACCAGCTTTTTGTAACTGAGTGCCGATTGGTGGATTTTTTGGGTGGATCAGGGGAAAAGTTCCTGATGAACGGTCCCATCAGTCAATGCAGAGGCATGCAGTGAGACCAAAGCAACACAGCAGCTGTTTGAGAGACATCTGATCTACACAGAGACAGTCACACACGCATATGGCTCTGACTGTCTGACTGACACAATGTCGTTCTGTGTGGGGTGTTGTGATTTATAGGATAGCACTCAATATCAGCCTCCTGCAGTCACACACATTATACACACTCACATTCAGGACAATGTGACCTTGGGATACCATATCACAGGATGTGTGTTTGTGTGAGGGGGGGGGGCTTGTGAAAGAGAGAAAGCAATTCCTATAATGCAATCTACTGTATAGAACCAGTAAGAGAGAGAGAGAAAGAGAGACAGACAGACAGACAGAGAGAGAGAGAGAAAGAGAGAGAGAGAGAGAGAGAGAGAGAGACTGGACAAGAGACCCACTTAATGGAGAAATAGGAAGGAATTATGACCAGATAGAGTTTAGTTTTGAAGAGAAAACAGTCAATGGTTTATAAGAAGATTCCAGGAATGCCAAGCTCTGATTCCATAAATCTGATTTGGAATTCTTGATTCAGGCACATTTGGTAATTCTTATTCAGGATGCCACACGCTAAATCTTCATATGGACCCAGTGTTATGCAAGGACCATACAGTGTTTCAGGAGACACCTGCCAATGAAATAACAGAGACGACAGCCACGTCCCCTGGACTGCACCAGAGAGGGGAGCATGATGTTGCAAAACTTAGCCAGGGGGAGAAGAGAGAGAGAGGAGAAGCAGGGAGGGGTGGAGGAGAGCAGGAGATGGGATGAACAGTGAGATAGAGAGGGATAGAATAAAGCGAGTGAGGGGAGAGAGAAGAGTCTCTGCATTTTCAAGTACCTAACAGTGACCTTAGAGTCCTCCAGTCGTCCTCTCTGAATCTGAATCAGGGTTCAGTGCTGTGGATCTTTAGCGTCCCAGGAACTACAAAAGTACAGAGAAGGATGCAGACCTGCGTTCCTTTAAATATCTTTCTTTTAGGCTTGAGCGTGTGGTGCACTGTGACTCTCAGGCCTGAGAATGGGTTTGTGGACTGGATGCTAATTAAACTTGTAATGCTGTTTATTTGAACATGACTGGAGATTTTTATTGCTTCAGAAGGGGGTAAGTCAATTTTATCTTATCAAGATCTTTGAGCTTTTAACCACACTGATAATGTCTGTATACAATGTAATGGAAATTTTAATATTTTTAGCTACAATCTTATGAGGTTCCTGTTTCTAAACAGACATGGCAAATAAAATTACTACTAAAACTAATTTGGATTGTACCACAGAAAACACATTTCTTATGTTACCTGAAAACAATTTCTTTTTTTGGTTACACTTTATTTTTAGTTGTTTTTCACCCTCTAAAAATTAAATATATTAGAGACACTATAGCACTTTTACACTTGCAAAAGTAACAAGTTTAGTTGTGGAGAATTTAAACAATGGCAAGTGTTAAAAATTTGACATGTTAAAAATGTAAAACTGGTCAGTATTGAATAACAATGAAAATAAACGTAACAACACTTGAATTTAACAACATAAGACTTTAATTCTTTTTAAATGCTTTACTTTTTATATGCTAACTATTCCTTCGCAAATGTTAGTCAGAAGTGTGAGGCTGTCTGTATTTGACAAAGTGAGAACATGAAATTAGATAAACTAGCATTTGTTCTTATCTGTCCTTTTACACTTTACTCTTGTATAGCATGTCCAATGTACTGTTGAGATGTAATTTGCAATGGCGATTTGGCCAATTTAAAATGAAATATTAAGTAAAATATTAACAGACTATGTGCACACAACATACACCACAAAACCGCATATCACAATTGAAATATGAAATAAAATAACATAAAATATGACATAATATAAAATATGACAAAATTGTTTTTATGTGTGAGGGAAATACATTCATCTCAAGTATGAGATTTGGCTGAGAAAATCTGATATTAATAAAAAAACAATATGTAGAAAAACATGTTCTCAATGCATGTGAAACGATCCGACTGACCTTGACATTGCAGTAGTTTTCTGCAGCAGATGTTTAAAATTACACCTGACTTGCTGACTCACTGTGATGATAAACCCTCCTCTGCACACACACACACACACACACACACCAAACTTCTTTTTTAACAGATATATTTTAATTTGTCTATAAGCACTGCATCAACAGATGCACACAAACATGTTGTGCATGACAGCTTAATCTTATTTCCCATATTAGTCCTCAGTGTTGACTTGATAACAGCTTAACTGTGTTAGAACCGTGTTTATTATTTACCGGTTTGAACTACAAACTGCATGTGTTATGCTCAGGTTTGCCACTTTGATGAATGTCTTCGCAGTATTTTTGCATGCATGAATCACCTTTACTTTTGCTGGTACAGCGATTTTCTTCAGCCGTAGCTGGTGTTGATCACACCACAGAGACTCTGGGCCCCTGAACCCCTCCATCAGCTCCTGTCGCTGTAACCTAGTTAAAATACCTGCCCTATCTAAAACTTAATCCTGTTTCAGTTATTTATAACTATTTATGCTGGTAAGAATATTCTGTATTTATACTTAAATATACTATTTAAGCTGGTAAGAATATAACTACGTAACTGTAAATAATGGTATATATATCAAATTACATAATTTATATAATAATTATTATACTTATAATATGATCTATTAATGATCTGATTTTGTATAGAATAGATATGACTTAACTGATTAGGAAAAAACTGAGAGGAATGTTTAAAAGTCTTTATTTTCTTTAAAAAATAAACAGTCAGTGATACAGCTTATATTAATAGTGTGGTACAAGCATATGTTTAAAGTCGGCCACTGAAACAGAGACATGCATTATGAAATACTGGTCCCCCAACCATTACAGAAGCCTCACAAAGCTATGAATTATGTCCACAGAAACATTATGTAAAAATGAATATGCAAATGCATAGAAGAAAACATCAAGGCAATGCAATACAGTTATACAGTATAGTTGTCATGGTTACATCATATTTTTGTCAATGCATGATTTTAAACCTAACATCAGGCTGCTAGCAGTGCAAAATTGTGTTTTTATTTTATTATTACTTGAACCAAAAAAAGTACAGTATAAATAACAATAACTAACTTTCTAAATGAAACTTGCAATATGCTCATCCTTTACATAAATATGAATATATATTTTGTTTTATTTAAAATGTTCTCACACTTGCTGGAAAACACATGATACTGTAATGCTATAGATGTTTTTCTTTAAGACGTTGTTCTATTGTTTTTAGATGTGGCACATTTTATGCAGTCTGAAACTATTTACGGGAAACATGTAAAACGTGGCAACAACAAACACAAACTCGTTTTGTTTCATAAATGAAAGTTTACCAACATATTTTAAATAAAACAAAAAATTATTGATTATTAAGTAAATTCCTGCAGCATTAAACTAAGTAAAAAAAGGACTTTTATAACTTAAAACCTTTCTAATTTTGTTTTTTCTCATTTCACATTTATTTGTGCTTTCTTTGCATCTAATGTGCATTTTTTTATATTTCTCAAGTGTTTTTACTTTGTGGCCCCACAAAGTATTTGGACACTTTAACAGTCACACGTTAGTGTAATCTAAACAGTTTGGCTGATTGCTGAAGCCCCTATGGAAGTACAGTAATAGATAATAGTACTATAATAGTACTATACTAAATATTATATAGGGTAAGTCACATTAGATATAGAGATTTTGATATGTATTTAAACTGTTTCTGTTTGTTAAATGTAGTGAAACGTGCCCCATATTAAATGGGATGAACTACACTTAGATTTGAAGCGAATACTAAAAATGACCTTGAAACCAGCAGTTTCAAAACTGGCTAAGAAGTCAAGTTAGTTCAGAGATAAAGTCTAGCATCATATGCATATGCAATCTGATTTAATATTTTGTATTTTTAAAATTATATTCATACCTTTTAAGCGAGTCAAAAATATCCAAATACTTTTTGGGACGGCAATTCAGTATGTATTTTCAATATGTCATTTAACACAAGCTAACAATTGAACTGAAAATAATTGTTTGGATGTCTTTTAAAATATTTACAATTACTGTTCAAGATACTTGTGTCAGCAAAATTCACACCTTCCAAATATTGCAAAACAAACAAATCAAACAATCAATATATTGACAATAAATAATATTTCTCTTTAGGTTTTTATCTATAAATACAAGTAGCCATGTGAAATTTTCATCTGCCACATAATAATTTAATACATACATTTACAGTAAATAAATACATTTATGTGTGAAGGCATAAAAATACTTTATAGATGCTTGTGCAAACAGATCATATTACACTGTTATATGCATCACATGTAAGGGAACTGGCATGCAGTGATTGTATATTTTTAGGTGAGTTACGACATGCTGTAGCTTATTTTGAGACTAACAAATTATAAAGTTGACTAATGTTGTTCTTTTTTATTATAATTCGGCTAAATCTAAAGCAGTTCCACTTACTGGATTAAAAAAACAGCATTAACAATCAATTTGATATGAGAAAAGTACCACACACACACACACACACACACACATTAGGCTTCCTCACCCACTTGAGAGAAAACTAAGGGCAGTCATTTTGTAAACTTACAAACACCATAAGGGTAAAACTACTTTGGCAGTGGTGAAGAGAGAGTTTCCATTTTTTATAGCACTTAAAACTCCCTTTATAAATTTCTCAGCAGAATTACTGGATGGCTAAACCATTGGCAGTTTTTTGGAGGAAAACAAAATTCCATGTTACTAACTTTACCTGACATACTGAGTGGAGGAGGCAATCTGTGACTCTTAGCAATTTCTTATCATTGACTGGACACCATGACACTGTCGCAGGGACCATCCCATGTTAATATGATGGCTTCACAAGAAAATCAAGCCTTTAGGAACGTTAGATGGTTAAAGGACAAAGAGTCAAACATCTTCAGGCAGGAGATTCACACAAACTTTGGAACATATAAAAAACAGAGAAACATTGTATGCAGTTCAGGTTATTCTAAACTACTATGAGCCATCTGCTGTTATCCAGACTATTATTAAGTCTTGGTGATAGAGTTAAGATCATTGTATCCTTTACATACAGTTTAACAATGATTATTGTATGAATTAATATAGTGTTATAAAAAGCATTTACCAGAATGGGAATGACGCACTCATTCTATCTTCAGGATGTAGCAGTCGGTTAGGGCTGTCTGTTTCAGAATTTAAAATATGCTGTTTACTTTGAAACATTCAAAAAAATATAGACAGACAGAAAGATGACAGACAAACAGACAGACAGACAGACAGACAAATAAACAACAGACAGACAGACAGGTAGCTAACTAACTAGACAGACAGACAGACAGACAGATAGATAGATGTTCTTACTTGGGCGCTTCTTCTGTTCCTCCTTCTCCATCTACTTTGCCCTCCTCTTCCATCTTCTGCTCGTCTGAGATCAGCTCCTGGTTCTTATGTCTGCGGATGCACTTCACCACCACCATAGACAGAATCAACAAAGCAAGAATTCCCCCCACAGAAGCTCCAACGGCAACAGCGATGGTCGAGTCTCTTGGAGGAGGCACTGCATACAGAACTTTTGTGTTAGTACAATTCATTATGTTATATGATCAGAGCGATTATTTTGTTTTTTGTGTATGTTTTACTGCATACAAATTTTACTGGTTGCATTTTAATACAGAAACAACAGAGAGGGATGAAAATAAATGCTTATTATATCATTCTTAAAATACCAAGATTTATATATGGCTTAAGACTTAGACTGTATATATTAGTACAGGAACAGTTTATAAAATTACCTTGTTAAAGCATGGTGCTAACACTTTAGTCCCTAACTTCTTGATTAGTGCTTTTAGAATGTTTTAAACAATGTGTCCTAACAAGATGCTACATGACTGTGAAAACTGTACAACTCAAAAACAACTCAAAAAATCATAACCAATCAGAAATTATTAGATGCAGAGCAAACTTTTAGACCAATAAGATGTCACTATGGCAGACTTAAAAGGAATTGTTCCACTGAGCTGTTCTTGCTATTTTGAACATTAATTCTCATCTGCAATAAGGAAAGAAGGTTGAAGGTTAGAAAATGGCTGTTTTTGTTAAATGTTAATAATGGTAGTGACGGTCTCTCAGCTCATGTATAAGTCTTACATTCAGTGAGGACCGTGAACTGGATGGTGCCATGACCCTGAATGCGGTCTGGAGGGTTGCGCACATAACAGTTGTAGAATCCCTGGTCGGCCAACTGCACATCTGAGATAGTGATTGACAGATCATTCTTCTCCAGGTTTCCGGTAAAAACCACCCGGTCTCCAAACCGGTTAAACTTCACGGGTGTTATCTTGTTCTTGTAAGTCATAAACTTAAAAGATGACATTTGAAGTTATATTTAGAGAAAAAAAGAAAATAAAATTAGGTTGTAATTATTTAAAGACTCAACAAATGGCTTGTAAATAGAAGTTATTTTACTGACCATCTCCTCTGTGCTGTTGCTTGTCTCTTGATAGGTCCAGTTCATGGCGAATTGGCTGGGGTCCAGTTTGTAGCATGATGTGAATGTACAAGGAATTTTGATCTGGGAGCCATTGAGAGCAAAGATCTGTGGGGGCACCAGAACATCCATGGAAGAAGCTGGACAGGCTACAAGATATGCAAATATAAACATGTCAATTCCATTCATCCGATTGGTGAGATACTTTGCAGTACAAGATATGCAAATATAACATGTCAGTTCCATTCATCTGATTGGTGAGATACTTTGCAGTACAAGATATGCAAATATAACATGTCAGTTCCATTCATCTGATTGGTGAGATACTTTGCAGTTAATTGCATGTGTTATATCTACAGTTATGGAAAATATCTTGATTGTGACCTTATTATTGACTCCCAAAGCCCATGTATGGGCCACATTTGTGTTTATTGGGGGAAATCACAAATTAGGCAATAATGCATTTAAACAATTTATAATTCAGTATATTTTAATTTATTCCTTTCAATAAAAAATGTAAAACTTGAATAGTTATAAATGTTTAGAAAGTTTCAGAAAATGGAGTCTATTTTCAACAGATTGGATTTAGAGCTACATGGTACTCACTTTTAGCACAAAGACATTAAAGAACATTAATACATTATATACAATTGGTTGAATTTACAGCAAATGCTGAAGTGCATTAATATAAAAACTAATTTCTTTCTTCTTGAGAAGAAGTTACCCTAAAAATATTATCTTCAGTGTTTGAAGTTCCAAGTTTACAAGTGAAAAAACATAGAGCTGGAAATATCCAGTGTGAATTACCTGGATTGGGAAAACTGGGAGTTTGTAGTTAATTGTGAAGAACTATTTCCTAATATTTTTGTAACCTGTATTGTATTAACATTACATTTCTGTAGCATTTTAAAAATGCTGCATTGGCTAAAACTGTGTTTAAAACACTACTGTAGCTATTTGATTATTTGTCATTTACTCGACCTATTTGGTCCAGTTGATGTAAGCAGAGGGGAAAATATAACTAAGATTCATTTTGATCTCAAGTGTATAGCTTGACAAAAGCATGACATGTAAAAGCATGACAGCTTGAACACAGACTACATTTCACAAACCAATTTCACTGTGTGTCTATGAAGTGTGTGTGTGTTCTCTGCACCATTTCATTCCTCTGCAGTCTGGAGTTTTGTGTTTCTGGATAAGTTCCCAGTGCTGCCGCTGCAGTAATGGTTTATCAGCCGGGCTCTCTGCAGTAGTAGCAACTTCGTCACACCCCAACCTCCTTCCCTCCTTCCTTCTTCCCCCCCACCCCCCTAAAAGTGCTGCAGTTTAGTCTGGCACCCTCCCTTTTGAAAAATCAGGTGTCCTCGTGGATAAAGAGATAGAACTACAGCTGCTTGGTATAGAAACGTACAGAAGACCAGACCAACATCGCAGCACACATGCAAACCGCATCTACTGCATATGTGTTAAATATTATTATCATCAGTATTTTTACTTGTTTTGCTGTCCAACTTTAAAATTAGAACATGGACGTCAATGCATGTGTCGCATTTAATGCATGCATAATGCAGCTCTGCATCAAGTCCCCGTATCCTACTCGCTCTCTGAGTGTGGGTTGAAATTTACACACACAGAATAAGACACATGCGCGTTCAGCAAAACACACACATGCAGAGTCAGCACTCAGCCAGGCATGTTCCTCAATATCGTCACTACGTCAATATCTGCCCCACCCACCCTTTTACCTTCATGTATATTTAGTTCCATGCCGTCTGCACTGTGTGCTGCTGCGACACTGCAGGCATGCTTCAAATCCTCTACATATGGCATGCACTTTTCATAACTGCATTACTGCATGGGCTAATGCCTGATACAGCAAACAACTTATACATGGGATAAATTTTGAGCTGATGTCTCGAGTACAAGGGGAGCTCAGCTCTGTGCCTGATGCCTGATTACAAATACCAATACTCACAGGTTCAATGCTGTAGGCATAAAATACTGCAGTGTAGCTCTGCCTCTCTCTCTCTCTCTTTCTCAACAATCCTTGACAAACCTCATCCTTACTCCCTCCCCGCACCGTTTCTGTCCTCTTTTTTGCTGCTCTCAAGGTTACAGTAAAGGGAGAGTTTTGAGAAAGGTACACTGTGTTTCCCATTTACATGCTTATGCATGTGACACAGAGTTGCGTCACTTTTTCCACAGTAGCATAAAAACTCACGCTAGTATTATAACAGAGCTGGTAAAGCACTGCAGCACATGTATTGAAATGAAGTCATCACAGATTCATGCTGTACAAGCACAGTAACACATACCAGATAGCTGTAGTCTGCTGCATATTACACTACCCAGCATTAAGAATACTTTGTTACATTTAAATGCATTTGTAGTATTGTTTTTATATTTTTTATAATATCATAATATAAATATATTTATAATAATGCCACATTGCTCCAAAGCAGCTTTACACATAATCATAATACTGAGGTATATAAAAACATGATCAACACAATGCATGGTATTATTGCAAATATTAGGTGTGATTCTTATTGGGTGGGAATATGAAGGATTTGCAATAACATCATGCACAATACATAAAACAATACATACCCAAAATATACACAGTACAAATGAAAACATTACACAGTGTAAGATAATGTACACTGAGGAAGAAAACAGTAAGAAAACAACTGAGGAAGAAAAGGGCTGTAATTATATTGCTATATTTCAGAATCAATAAAAGTGCAATTAAATGTCAGCTGTCTTACATTACATTAAACTTTCAAAATAATTATATAATATACTATATGATATCCCATAACTATAATATAAATGCAATATTAGCTTTTAAGTAAGTTATACAAGATTAAACTAATCTTTAAATTTGCTTAATGTAATGTTAATTTTAATGTTTGAGTTGAAGAGACTTGAACAGCCAATTAGATTATACTTAAGGCAGCAACCAATCTTCAATGTAAAAGTTTAAGTTGGTGGAAATATTTTACAGTACAGTTAATATGCATCATTTTTTGTTTGTCTTGCTTTCTCTAAACCACCATCTCTCAGAACTATGATTAGGCCAGAAAGCTTTTTAATGTCATGTGATATAATGGTGCATAATGGTTTATAATTGTGTTCAGTTATTTTAAAAAAAACACCATATAAAGATGCTAAAAGGCTGTTGGCAGCATATGTGGTTTGGTATTGCTTATGTAATGTTTCAGTGTGTCTGGCTGAAATATTCCATACATAACTTCTACATTATATTTTACAGTAAAGTAGTAGGATGGGTCAGCATAGACAGTAAAGTGGGTCTTTGCAAACCTATTAACAGCAATGTTTTTATTATGGTCACACAACTTGCAATGCAATTACAGCTGAATCCACTAACTAAATAAGGACTAGCAATCAAAACAACTAAAAGGTCTGTTTGTCTGTCTGTCTCTATCTAAATTAAGAGATTTGTTAGATGTTGGATGGTTTAACAAAAAGCTAAAGACCACAATGGATTAGACCTCTAAAGGATGTGATTAACACAGTCTTTAAACCATTAAGCATTAATTCAGTGCTAAGCTAATACGCTTGTCTGCATGTACTGAGACCACAGATAGAATGAGCTGGTCTCTAGCACTAGCTAAAACTCACCCACTAAACTCCCATTATGTAAATATACATCCTTCAACCCTGAGCATGTGAATATATTAAAGTAATTGTGGATTTGGATTAATTGTTTATATGTAGACATTAATTGGGAATCTTTGATTGTATTATTGCAGTTTTTATTGTGGTCTTATGTAGGCACCCTCTTAAATATGACAATATCTCAAATCTTATGAAACTTTTTTTGGCTGAAATACGTTATGAAGAAAATTATAGATGACATTACTAATGGAGTGATACTGAAATGTTGCGTTTTCCGCCCTCTAGTGGCTGTACAGAAAAAATGCATTGTATTGCATAGTAGAAAATTATCTTCTGGTATGTCCAATTTCTTTTTATCATAACTGCAATGAACCTGCATTTTATATTTTATTCATTAATGGATTACATATTATATAGATTTCCACATAAAAMAGTATCACAACTGCAGATTAAATTAACAAATCGCATGCATATGCAGCCACATCTGAAGCAGTAACTAATAAAATACAGTAAATCATACAATATCATACATATGCAGGGAATGAAAAGGGACAAACACATGAAACACCATTTATGTCCTTAACCACAAAACATGTTTTTTTTTGTAAATACAACATTTGCAGTAGACATGTGCAAAGAGTTTATTTGTGTTATCAAATCTTTTGCTTTATATTGTTATTCTTCCTTTATATTTTGTTTTCAGTTTATAACTTTTATGAAGAACTTTGCAGAACAATGTTTAAAAAGTGAGATGGAAATGGGATAATAGCTTGTCACAATATGTAACATAAAGTTAAAGGGGTTAAACATAAGGCCTTAAATTGCATATTTACTGCCACAGAAATGACAACAGTTTAATTCAATATATGTTTAGTAATAAAGGCCAAAACTTGTTCCTTTATGCAAAGATTGGGTAAGAAGATGTAATAGTATGTGTTCACATTAAGCACTAAAGGAGGGAGTGCTAATTTTCATTTAGAATATATATGATCATGTGTTACTATGCGATGGCTTATATTAACCAAAGCTTTATCAATATAAGCTGACCTTAAATGGCGCTCCGGAATGACGCTGAAATAAATGCAGAAGACGCGCACAATGGCAACAAGATGAGCGCAGTTATGATGCTGGTGCTCACTTAAAATAACAGGACCTCAGATGGGATGCACTTATCTTAAATAAGACAGTGCCTGTAATGCTGTTAAGGCCACGATCAGCACCGAACGACATGCAATATTTCAGATGTTATTACAATACTTTGTTATTGTGCTTCGATCTAGGCAAGAAAACACGCAGAGACCAGTTTGCTGGGTAATGACTGCAAATGAACCCAAACCTGTTTATGTTGACGTTTCTATTGCACCTCACGGGTTATTATTATGATCAGTACACCGGTCAATACAGAGGCAAGCTGTTTTCTCCTCTCACACAAACACAGCACAAATGATTTATGTTAGCGATGGCCTTTATTTATCTCCATATCAAAAGCCATTTTTGTACTTACCCAGAAATATCACCAATGCTACACAGGATGACTTCAAAGCTGACACCCGCTGCATTTTATCACACTGCAATAAAACGCTACAAGTATCGAAAGAAATAACAACCTGTTTGCGTTTTGGTTGTATTTTTTCGTTTTAAATTCATACACAAATCGCGGAATGTCTTTATTTTGTGCTACGGTATGGCTGGCAGTGTCTGTATAGGAAGAACTGGTTGATGTTATGGTTGTAGTTTCGTGCTTTTTCTCATCAAGTTTGCATGAACTGTGCCGGGCTCAGATAAGTCATATTGTGAGGTTGCAATATTAATGCACAACAGAAAGCATCATAACAAAGTCATAGGACTTGTTGAAGTGAAAAACTTAACGTGTATATGCAGTGACTTTTTAATTTAAACAGAAGAACTAGGAAATTGCCTAAGAAAATCTGTACAGGCGTTGCAGCTAAACCAAAATATTTCAGCTGCTTGCAGTAGGTTCCCTTCTGCACATCTTTTCATTTAGTTTACATTAAAGTGCCATAGTAAGACATGAGCTACATGAAGAGAGAATACAGGTGGTGGATATACAGAGCGTGTTTGTTAACTGGTAAAAATGATCATATACCATAACTACACACTGTAATATCTCTATTCCAAAACCGATACAACTAGCTTTCTGGCTGCTTTGTACAAAGGCAGCTACCTTCAAAGGCAGCTCACCAAGCATACTATTAACATTTTCTCTCAAATCTCAAAATAGAGAGCGGGCATGAATTTCTAAATCTCTAAGATGCTCCACTTTTTCACAGCAGGAAGATGTTTTTTCCAGTCTCCTCAAAAAGAAAAACAGTGGTTTTGTTAGACCGAGTGCCAATTACACGCTGATGAGAATTGCCTGAAGTTTCCCAACAACTCAGCTGCACTGACCACTGTTGACATCTGTCAAATGATAAAGAGACACATGAAGACACTTTCGTTTCACAAAAAGAAAGCTAAGTAATAATGACACTGAGTCATAATAAAAACACAACTATCTGAAAATATATTTATGTAAGGAGAATTGTGGTGTCAGCACTTGTCACAGAATAAACTTAAATGAGGAAGCAGTGTACAAATGTTGTCAGGTTTCTGGTGTGACTGCTTACCAGAGGTTCATGTGATGCAAATGTTTGGGTCTAGCAGAGCTTTATGACATCAAAACATTTAGTTATGAGAATGAATGAGATTTTATGTGGCTACATGGTTTGATTTTGTGTGTAGAACATCCAAACATGCTTGTTGTCTGCAGTATAATTGGGGTGTGGATGTTATTCCAGCGTTTTGGGCCACTTAGGTTTAAATAAGCCCAGCTCTTTAATAAGCACAAAAAACGTTGTAAGCCATAAGCAGAAATATCTGCT
This sequence comes from Yasuhikotakia modesta, assembly GCA_036877545.1. Lineage (NCBI taxonomy): Eukaryota > Metazoa > Chordata > Actinopteri > Cypriniformes > Botiidae > Yasuhikotakia > Yasuhikotakia modesta. The sequence continues at coordinate 29,271 of JBAJNP010002686.1, forward strand.
ACCACCTTCTATATTTGCATGGTGCCCGTATATACACAACATACATCATATCTTCTGTGTGGCAAGCTTTTCTTACCAAAAACATAACAGGCACTAACAAGACGCAAAAGCTCACACAGAGCAGGACCACCCACCAGGGAGAACATGCCTCCTCAATGTTCACACCTAGACTGCATCTTCTGGTCAGTGGTGCTAAGGAATTCAGAAGAGCAGAATAGGTAAGTTTGGAACCCTTAAAATGAATCTTGGACCAATTCAGTTTAAACCTCCAATGAAATTTTGTGAACATTACTCATATGGTCACAAAATGTAGTGTAATATATAACCACAATGGTTCTGGGCCACAAAGTGGTTCTACTTACCACTGTATGTATAACCAAATATGTTACCACATATGTAGACTCATATATTGACTTAAATAAATTAGGTAACAATTTTATATACATAAAAGATAACAAAGCGTATATAATTTAACACAGATTTATGTTGGTTTTATTACTATAAACAGTCATGCTGGTTGTAGTATTAAGATGATTGGAAAGGTTTAGGTTTTAGCATAAGAGCGTCCAGTCAGTATTTCATACTCGTTACATTGTGTGATGACAGAAACAAAAATAAGTCAATAATAACAACTTTGAATATTTTGGATACTGAAACTATAGTGAGTGCAGAAAAGCAAAACAACTTACTGCCACCACAGAATAAAACGACGTCGCGGTGACGTCATGAACGTGCAAATAAGCACGTGGCGTCATCTGCGGACTTTCCAGGGATACTTTTCATTTACAATAGTTGGCGACCGCAGTTATCGGTTGTGTTTATGCGTTTATGCGCGTTTGTGACGGGCCCGATCGTCCAAAACTGTGGCAGGATCGCCATTAGTTACTGCATTTTCTGCTAATAAGAACAAAGGATGGACTTCACCCAGCAGGTGTCTATGTTAGGACAAACGGGTGTCTGTGAGTATGGTTTATCATTTGAAGTATTTGCCTTGTTGTTGTTGTTCAAATGCAGAGTTTGCGGCAGTGCAGAGTAATGCAAACTGTTTGTCGTTCTTACGATCAAGAGAGCAGGTGGATTTATTTATAAATACTGTTCTCTGTTGTGGATTAAAATACTACAAACAACGAAGCACTATGTGTTCAGTTTCACTGAGGCTTATAAAGTTTGTTCCAATTGATCGGCTTGGTCCGCTGCATGTGTGGATCTACACGCTTGAGATATTCAGATATTGAGAAGTGCGGTGCATAGTATACAGTATGTGTAAAACACTGTACATTGCCAGATACATAAAATAATAAGAATAGCATAATATGACTCCTTTTAAAAGAAAGTTGACAGTTTGCATCTGAATCTGTTCATACTTACTTTCCTCTGATCTGGGTCTCATACAACTAATATCTGTTATATAAAACCTATCAATTTTACAATCTATATAATAGGCAATAATAGTCCAAAAATGTTGTTTTAAACGAAAAACTGATCCTTGTCGCCCTCTAGTGTGCAATTGATGCGTTCAGTAGATGCGTTCTGATTCAGACTGTGTAGCTCCTTTAAGGCGCAAATGTCACTCATTTATGCTGCAGTGTGAGTTAGGAAAATGAGGGGAAAACTTTTGCTATCATCATGCTGAAATAGTGCTTATACACCAGCTATCTCAATCTGTTACTGCTTAATCTTGAGTTATTCATCAGGTTTGTGAGTCTATTCATGAGTTTGGGAATATATAAACAATTATTGTCTAATGAACACATAACAGCCAGATGTTTGAGCTGATCTAACCGGCGTTCTCATCAACGCGATTATACAGTTCATGCTAAAATGCAACAATGGCAGCATTCATTGGATGCGTTACAGCTGGAATGTGTGAGCCAGCTGCAGCATCTAGTGGCCCTTGAATACATGCAAATTGCAAAGACTTACAGCTCTGACACAAGCTTAATTTAATGCTTTGTGACTTTTTAATGCCTACCTGAAAATCTCACCACACTCGCAGGTTTCTGGGGATATGTCAGAATCTAAGACAACTAACAGTAATCCAAGTACTAGAGTAAAAAACTAACTCTCCTACCCAGTTTCCTTCATGTCAAAGAATATATGCTGTACAGTTATGCAGTAACACAACTACGTAAGTGTGGTTTGCAGACATTTAGTGCCCTTGCATAGTAGTTTTATTTAAAGGTTTCTGTCAGGGTTGTGACCCAACCAACATCACTTTCTTTATAAAGCAATAAACAAGCCTTAACATATTTGTTGATAATTATTTCCATAGGCCCAGTGTTTTAATGTGTGTGTGTGTGTGTGTGTGTGTGTGTGTGTGTGTTTCATTTATGATATCATCTTTTAACACCTTTCCATTGAACCCTTTGTCTTGAGTGAGATGCTCATATCAGCAGTTAAATATGAACTGAAAAAATACTATCTAGTGTGTCAGAATAATAGTATCTCTTTCACTTCCTCATTATCCTTGATTCTAATTTGGACGGGTTAGACATTGTAACTCCCATAACACAGAAGTCTGTAGAAAACACTGTGCTTAGTCTGTAGCCATTTACATTTTATTTCAATATGTTTAAGTCACAGGATTTGGAACGAGATGTTTTTGTGGTCCTTCAGTCAATACAGTAGATTCCTGTTCCGTACAGTGGTCAGTCTTTCCAGGAGCCAGGCAGTAATTGAGAGTCAGTAAATCTCTCCTCAGTTTACAGTATCAGTCTGTGTTGCTTCCACTGACAGGTTGGCATCTTAGAGCCAATTGGAAAGATGGCTTTCAAAGACCAGCAGATGTCTGTTCTGTCCTACACCTGCAATGCTGCTCACAGAATCATTATGTGGAGTTGGGAAATCTAAATAACTCAATGTTTCTGCTAAGCCATGTGCCAAGATATCCTGAAATTATAGACATTTAACACCTAATTAAGAAAGCAGATCTTTCTGGTTTGTTTAATTATCAGTCTATTTTACATCTGGGTTTTATCTCCAAGGTAATAAGGAAATCTGTTGCTCGGCAACTAGGCTCTCTCCTGCACAGGAACAAAACTCAGTGGTTTATATCTAAGAACAGTTTTGTTTAACCCTAGTTAAATTAGTCAGTGACTCTGTGGTATTGCTGTCAACTGGTGGTTACAAAGACTTATGCAATAACTTTCATTACGCATTCATTACGCATTTCTGGTTATTTTAACTAGTGCAGGTTCCTTGAGTTTCTGTTTAAGGGTCTGGCTTGAAAGACATGAATACTGTTATTTAATTGGTGCTTTAAAATGTCTTAAAATTCAGATATTAAACCTCGTATCTGTACCTCATATATTGAACCTATATCTAAAACCCTGTATATGGCCATGCATCATTGCAAGGTAACACCATAAATAAATGACTTGTCAGAATCTTTGTCCGATAAATAAATGACTTGTCAGAAACACATAGTATTTACGTGTTGATTACAAAATAATAGGATTAAATAGGACTATAACTATAGATGATTTTTATTCAGCATTTACCAAACCAGATTCTGTATCCTAATCAACTCTGGGGTTTATTTGCATGGGATTATTTAGCTTAAACTGCTGAAATACCATCTTTAGCCACTTGAATGCAGTGTAGTACCACTAAATACACAAGACCTTCTTCAACCCCCAGGGCTAACAGCTGTTAGCATGTGTGAGTGCAATTTGTTAATAATTTATCAGGAATTAATTAGCATTTCTCTAATTACCTCATGAATATTCCACAGGCTTTTAACAGCATTGAAGATTTAAAAGGGATTAGCAATAGCTCACGTCCCGACGTTTAAGATCAGGAGACCTCTTTTCTAAATTGCCCTGAATGCTCAAGTCCAGTCAGCGGTTTGGAGCTCAGCTGCATTTGTATGTGCGACGTGAGCCAGCTGAACTGATCCTGGACCAGCTGTAACGAGCATCAGGTCTCCAGGGCTTCAGCCAACAACAGTAAAATCAATGACAAGAGGAAATTGCTGACGGGAGACTTTGTCCAAATCTCACCTAGGAGGACAAGATAAAATCACGGCTCGATTATCTCACCGGGAGATTAGTGTTAGACCATAAACCACAGTCAGGTAAATAAACAGTGGACATGAAGTTGTGCGTTTTATAGGCCTATAGGAAATTATTATTACTTTACCAGTAGGTGTATGGGGAAGGCCTGCTTCATGCATAAAATATGCAGGGCTGTCAATCAATAGGTAAAAATATTATCATCAACTGAATAATATCACCACAATCAAATTCATCACAGTTATTAATGTATTTGAATATTTGCTGAGCAAGGATCATTCAAAGACATGACTTTATTGTTGGACAAGCTTTAAATAACCATAAAGTATGTTTATAGGGTAATGGTTTTGTGTTTCTGTAACTTTAAGTGGTGGATTTTAAGGATGCTGTGCATTTAGGAGGTTTTAGGTAAACTCTGTGAAATATGTAGCGCAAAAATAGTTAAACACCATTAAATTGAAGACACTGCATTCTGATCCAGGCAGTTGTGCACCATCTAGCTTTTATTGAAATTGACTTAAATTGACTTAAAGCTAAGGAAAATTCCTGTATATAATATAATATACATATATATATATAATGTAATATTATTTATACTATACAAGTCAGGCATAAAAAACTGTGCAATTGTTTTGTGATAGCAAAAAACTATTTGTGAAATCCATTTAAAAATCCAAAGTTAAAAAACAAACCTTCATGATGTTTGTATCCTGTAATCTTTTAATGAGTCTTGTAATAGATTGAAATAAATTAAATGGATAATTAAAACAAGAAATCAAACAATCAAATAAAAGTGAATAAAAATCTCATATATTTAGCCCTCACTTGACACAGATAAAAGTTTGTTTATGAAATGCGACAGATCAGCTTGTGTTGGCATTACAGATAATCTTCAAAATACACAACAATTTCTCATCGCACAATTATCACTGGAAATCTTTCTTCTTGTTTGTCCTCTTGAACCCTTTCTTGCTTTTTACACACACACACACACACACACACACACACACACACACACACACACACACACACACACAGAGGCATGGGATTAAAGGCTTGTTTACAGCCAAAAAACAGATTACTCAGTCAAATGTTTATATAACACAAACGCTCTCTTCACAGTTGTGTAAGCATTATCCTTAAAGAAAATACGATCCAAGTTTTCTTTTTGTTTGTGTTTTCTTTTTGTTTTGTTTTTCCAGTATAACCTTTGTTAAAGCTATTGGATGTTCAGTGAACTATACATAGTGCTGATCGATAAAGACTAATGAAGGGTAGTCAGTCTTGACATACTCGCTTTCTCTGCCATTTCAACTTAAAGTCTAACACATAACTTGTCAGTTCTTTAGGATAAACATTTAACATTAGATTATCACAGGTCATTATGGTAGTAAGTTTCATTATGGTAATTGAAATAATGCAGACACTCTAAATATTTCACAATTGTATGTCAATTTTAAATATTTATATTAGATTATGTATCCCAGATTTTCACTGTAACTTTTACACCCCATTGTATATTACAGCAAGGCTGAAGTAGGATGTGTGCTTGTGTAATTGATTCCAGTTTTATTAAGGATTTCATAAAATGATTTTATGCTGCAAACAGAAAGTCTGTATAAAATGAGTCATCAAATTTTGGCGAGGTTAAGTGTTGCTTTGGTTCCATACTGAATAGTATGCATAAAATAATTCATTTGAGGGTACTGCTCCCTATGTACTGCAGGTTCATGAAGCCAAGTGATAAGTTTCAAGTACCTTCCTGTGTAGACAGTGGACAACATGGCAACCCATGCTAGATTTTTAAAGTCTAGTACTTGTTTGTCTATACTGTGTGCTTGTTTGTCCATACTGTGTGCTTGTTTGTCCATACTGTGTGCTTGTTTGTCCATGCAGACATGGTCTACACATATAGCATCATTATTTATTCATTTTCAATGTATTAGTGTATCAGCGCTGCCCCAGCCTGATCCAAAAATAAAGCAAAATACATGCACTGACTCATCTCCAACAATAGAACAGACATCAATTCAAGGTCAGACCACTGTGCTTTGAAGGTAGATGCCCATCTTCCCTGTTGGCGACCCTTCATTGTAAGAGCCCTGTGGAGTTAATGATATCCCTAAAGCCACAGCGAAATGCCAAAAAACTGTTTTGTAAAATTTACACAGCAATGGTAGAAAATCAGTTATGCAAGGGCACAAACTGAGCTCTGAAGATAGACGATATAACAGAAACCCATTCTAAAATATCTCTCATAATATCCCTTCATCACTACCTAAGTTCAGGCTGACATGATGAAGATAATGTAATAAACGAATTTAAACGTGTTGTAGATTTGCCTGCCATATGCTGGCAGAACACTGAATAACAGGGCAGAGCTGATCTAATTCTCACTGCATAATTTGGCGGTAAAAACTCTACAGTACCAAAATGTTCTTAATTAAATTTGATTAGATTTCATTTTGTGGCAAGATTTGTTGCCCTACAACACTGCCACTATGTGCAGTTGGTCAGTGTAGAACTGATATTATCATCATCATCATCATCATCATTAGTGTCAATATCACCCTTTTCATCAGCATCTACATTATTGTTATCATAACGTCATCATTATTTTTATCACCATGATAATCACCACCTTCAATACTTTCATCATCATCACCACCATCATCATGATTTTTGCCATCATGATTATTGCCATCATCAATATATTCATTGATATCACCACCATCGTCATGACATCATCACCATCATTATTAAAATCACCATCACCACTGCCATCATTATTGCAGTCATCAACATTACCACCTTTAATATCAACTTGACCACAATCTTTGTAACTGTTATTATCATAACCTTAATTAATCACCATAATCATAATCACCAGTATATCAGCAACAGCAGTATCATCACCATCATCACCACAATCTTTAATGTAATGAGCATCATGATGGTTTCCATCACCCAAACACTTCTCAGTAACCCATGAGTTCTCATTTACGTTTAATTTAAATATCAACTCTGTCTTTGATGTTTCTACCTTAAAAACAGAAAAAAATGAGGCAACTGGTGACCCACAGTAAGACTACAAAAGTGTAACGGTAATGCGGATTGCTTAGCTCAGGTCAAAAGATTGAAATCTCTGGCCTGTGACTGCAGAAGACTGACTTTTTCCTCCAGGCGTGCATCTAACACAACTGACAGTCTTTACTGAACTTGTGTGGCAGTACAATAACTCTCACAGCTTCATTTGCCAGATAAAATTTGATGCCTCACTTTTAAAACAAAGCAATCATGATTTTGTCTATTTGGCTGTTAGCTCTCATCTTTCATCTTTGTCTTCCCCTCTTTCAAGGGCTGAATCAGGCCGATGCACCGGTGCCCGGGGCCCATCACTTTGAAAGCAACTTCCTGCAGCATACTGGCCTCCTGTCAGAAAGTGGCATTTTGAGAGACATCTGACATCCGCCTGAGAGCACAGCGCTGTATGAGAGGAAAGACAGACAGAGCGAGAGAGAGAGAGAGAGCAAGAGAGAGTGAGAGCGAGAGAGAGAGAGCGAGAGAGAGAACGAGAGAGAGAGAGAGAACGAGAGAGAAATTGAGAGAGGGTGAGAGAGAAATTGAGAGAGGGTGGAAGGAATTGGAGCATAACATGTTCTAATCCAGCCCAGCATTTTGTGGTGAGGAATGACCTTTAGAGAAAATGTGATTGCTTGGTTTCAGCCAGTGATGCTAGTAATTTCAGTAATTTCCATAACTCTCATAAAGAAATACTGAACATCACATTTGTGAATTTATAATGACCATTAAAGAAACGGTATCAGGTTGGTTGATTGATAATCTTGGCTTCTGATTTGATCAGAACTGCAAGATTTGGTGTCTAGTAAATGAGACATTTGAACCTGTACTCAACAGAACCTCCTGACCTGATTGAAATAAAGTGTGCGGTGTTATGCTCTTGTTTTGATTTCCTGGGGCAAAAGGATGAACCAATTAGCTGGAATGTTGGAAAAACCTCAAACTCTAAACCCAGAGAGAACTTTTAGAGCTGTCTTTGATTAGCATGAGCAGTACAGCTCCAGAGAGACCATGTCTTCGTTTAAACTATAAAATTGATGTCAGCCATTTGTAGGGAATATTTTTCAATCAAATCTTGGAATATTGATAAAAACAGAACTGTTATGGGCTGTTATTTTTGGGGTAAAGTGTCCCTGTCTTATCTACAAATATTAGCCTGTACTGTACATACAGTATGTTTACAAATATAGCTTAAACTGTATGCATTGTATGCTTAAGTGCTTGTACTAGATACAAACTTGATAAGTTTTGTACATGGCTCTGTGGTTACTTCATATGCAGTGGTGCTCAGGTGAGCGATGCAAGTTTTAATCCTTAGTTTGGACAATCTCACCCTCCTTTCTTCTCCTCATGATTTTTTGTCTGCTATGTACTATTCTCTAAAATAATAATGTCAAAGAGTTCATGAAAGCCTCTAAGTATCAAATATATAAAAGCCCAGATGCTCCAGATTCAGTGTTTTGGTCATTTAGGGTTCAAGTCTCTGGCTTGAACTCTGTTCATAGTTTTGCCCAGAGAGCCAAACGAGAGCCTGTATTAAACTGAGCAACACTTTGAACAGCATGTGCTATTGACCTCAACTCCTCTAAATATCCACTCATACGGCACTCTGATATTCAGCGGGAAATTGATTGCTTAAAATGGTCGTACTTCTCTCATACTCTTTGGTCTGATTTCCATAAAAATTTTCATAGAAATTTGAAAAGGATCCAATAGCGCAGTTGAACATAGCAACCTATCAGAACGAAGAAGTATTTATGTTATGTCATAAAGGATGATATATATACATAATATGTAGCATATTTCTTGTAGCTTGACCTGTAGCAAATGCGCTTTGCAATGCCAAGGTTGTAGGTTTAATCCTAGAGAACACACAATAACAAAATGCATAGAAAATGTTTTATTTAATGAGGTACAAGAGTAGAAGACATTACTTTATTTGCAATGCTGTTAAATGAGCATAAAATCAATGTAGTTTTTATATTGAGCGACATTTATTCTATTCCAAGCAGAAGAGGGCAGCTTTACAAATAACTGGCACCTCTGTTAATGCCATTGGCAGAACGATAATGGGCTGGTATGGCACGGGCCTATTTGAGCTGTGTCCAGTTCATTAGAGACCAACTGCTCCGTGACCTGACTCTCCAAATGCGTGCTGACCTCGCTTGTCCGGTAATGAGCCCCTGGTAAGGTCAAGGAGCGGAATGGATTAATATTGATACAGCTCACAGAGGCTGGTGATTTGCAGAGAGAGCACTTGAAAGGCTGGTCCGTCTGGAAATATAATTTCTGGCTAAAGCCTTTAGAAGATTTGAAGGACTTTCTGAAATACTTTACTAACTTTTACTAGCTGATTAATTGATCATGGAGGAGAAGTTATTGACTGCAGGTGGAATTTGCATCAGCAACGTTGATTGAGTCTCTGTGCTGTTGGATGCCAGCAGATATTCCTGGATGACTGAAGTTTTAGGTAGCAGAACACTGTTTGTGCTTCTATTGGTTAGAACTGTATTGGTGTATACTGTACAATACAACACAACTGTATTGTGCTACTGCTCATAAAGTCTATATATCAACTCTGAGCCATTCTCCTCACATTGCCAGTGTTTGTTGTTGCTCATATATTCTTTGCTGTAGGACAGGTGTAAACACTTATCTACTGTATATAATAGTCGCTTTCCATGTATCCTTAACCTCAATCTTCAGTTATGATAAACCTATATTACTCTAAGGGTGCAATTCCAATATTATATACTGTATCTTTAAATCAATAACTTATGTTCGTAAATATGATATGAAAAAGTATTTTTCCTAATTTAATATTTTCTACTGTCCCTGTGTAATTTGCTTAACCAATAGTGGAGCTCAAAATTACATCATTTGTATAAGCTAGAGGTTGTCAAGATAAAAGTATATAAAGTTTTACAGAACCAGTGTTGACACTTTAGTCAGGCTAATGGCTTAAATGGCCTAAACTGTAATAGGAAAAAGTATTCTAACATCTCAGTCACACACGTCACTTTTAATTCACATTAAGATGTTTTCAATATCTTTATTGCTTTCAGCAGTTTAGATATGTCAGGACACAGATTAGAAACATCCACACATGCACCAGACATGAATGAAAGCTCTGATTGCAGGAGAGCTCCTTGTGCTGATAGGCGGCGAATGAGACCGAATTCATCTCTGATCTATTCTGCACTGCGCAAATTGAGCTAGTGTTATCTAGCGGGCTGATCTCTTATCTCCCAGCCCTGGCATTAGCATAACAAGCACAGCAACAGTGACACGTCGCTGAATTTATGTGCTACGACTGTGTGGGATGTGAACTTCCTGTGTGGACGTCATGTGTCATGTTGAACATGGCTGATAAAGAATGAGGTGAGACAGGCCTTTGCCAAGAATCTGCGCATATTAACATGTTCTGCCCTTGCTTGCCCTTGCGTAATTTAGAGCTGTGTTAACCCAGTGTAGCACACAGACACCTCTTGACAGATCCATGTCAAGACTGAATGAGGTGTTAAAATGAGAGGTATTTTTACACCAGTGAGTGGATATGTGTCAGGGGTCAGTGTCAGCATGCAGGTGAACAGCTTTGATTTTTGAGCTGTGTTTTGCTGTAAGTGGATACGACTTCTGCTGAGTCTCCTGTGTGCTTTTGTGTAACTGCTCTGGTTGACCTTTTAAAGGAACAGTTCACCAAAAAAGAACTACTGGTACTATTGTCATGGCGATGCATGGCTGTTCACCCAAACCCACTGGTATGAGATGGAAGTTATTCCAAACCTTTTTTTCTCTTCAGAAACACATTAAAAAAGTCATTCTGATAGACATGTTAGTCACTCTATCAACACATTACAGTAAATTAGTATTGCAGCTTCCACTTAGTTACTAGTTGGGTGAACTGTTCCTTTAATTCTCAGCTTCCTTCATTATGGATGACAGCTTGATTACTGTATAATGCACTGCAAGAACGATTAGCATTTGAGATGCATTTCCTGCCATTACGGCTAATCAGTGCTGGCGCTAGGATCACCAAACAACACAGTAAGTGTCCACTTTATAGCATAACGCATTACACAGGAGCAGTGTCCAATCTGCCTGCATCTAACAGCGTCGGGTTAAGAGAATGTTTTTCTTATGCTAAGTGGGGGCAGGCAAGCAGGCGTTAGTCCTGCTGTGTAGAGACCCGTGGGCTGAGGAGTGGAGATGGGGAATAAGCAGAAGAAATGAATCAACACACTCATCACTGAAATGTCAGTACAACCTCGTTCCCGCTACACTGTTGTTAAAAAGCATTATTTTGGTCCATTATTTTATTATTTCCCTTTAGGTACGCTCTTCACAAATGCATGTAAATGCGTTTGCTGTTTGTGGGGGTATACAATTAAAGCTTGATTAGCCAAATATGTGAAGTGAATTTATTTACACCTAAAGAGGAGTTGTTAAGGAATAACTCAACCAAAACTATAAAATCTGCAAATCCATTCACACTCGCTTCATTATAAACCAGTGTGACCAGTTTCTTTAAAAAAAAAATAATTCTGACAGAATTTTTACACAGTTCATACAAGGTTTTCATACAGGGGCAGTTCTTAGTGTCTACATTTACCAAAGTAAGACTACATGTATATATACATTGGGAGAGAGGGAGAGAAAGAAAGAGAGGGAGAGAGGGGGAGGGAGAGAGAGAGAGAGATTGTAAATTATAGAGGCATAGATGTTTGTAACAGAGATGTCAGCAGAAAACAGTGGAGAAAACAAGTAGTTTTCACTTGTTATAATGATTGATGTGCCTTAGTGCAGAGAAGAGGAGATAATGGCTTGAGTTTAAGCACTCGGGTCACATGGAGGTCAAAGAGAAGCAGCACTATATGTTCTCAAAAAGACAGTGATGAAAATAAGTCTTAATTCTTCTTCTCTTCTGTTTTTTTCTTGTTTTTTTTCTCCTACTTTGCATTATATCTAAAATGCATTTCATTTTTCCATATAGATGAGGTCTGCTATATGAAAATGTGTGTTACCAACATTAGCCACTAGGGGCATCTACTCAAAAAATTGGTGTAGCAGCTCAGTTCAGATTCTTTCTCCTTTTGTGTTCCACATTAAAAAAACACAGGGTTCAGATGTACATGAGGGTAAGTAAGGACAGAAGTTTCTGTAGTGAACTGTTGCTTGAATCCTGCATATTTGGTCCTTCAGCAAATCATCTAGCAGCATTGCTCAGGCAGTCAGGGTGAAGTGTTTATGGGTGATTGTCTGACAGGGATGGAGTGAGAGATGCAATACCGCTTGAGCTGAATGATTTGAAAGGGATGTGTCAGTTTCATAGTGACTACTGCTGACAGACGAACTTTCTAGGTCAAAATAATGGGTGCACTTGGACAAAAGTCAACCACCCTGATTATCTCAAATGACCCTGATAGGAACAATACTAATAATTATGATAAACATAAATTTTACTATGCATTTTGAAAGGATAAGGCTTCTCTTTTTCCATTGTTATGCACCATCAGATCTGAATAATACCCTTTTTGCCTTCACTTATTTAAGTCCAGTGCTACAGTAATTTCATACTTAGTAATGAAATTGCTAGCATATTGCAGGCCGCATAGACTAAAGATACACAGAGTATCCAATCAGAAAGACCGGCTGCTTCTACTTCATTTGTTTTTTTAAACTCATCCATTTCATGCCTGGCACTAAACACTAATTGAGACCCTCAGCTAACTGTATGTTCTTCCAAACATGTCAATGTCATTTGTCAAATCAAAACAATGAAGTATAGTCTTTTATCATTAATGCTGCTAGCATGTCCTAGCATTTTTTCATTTTTATACATGAAAAACTGCTGCTTAACTTGACCAGTACTAACTGTTCTGTCAAAAAACAGCTAATAATATTAGCTTTAACACAACTAACAACATAGCCGTTTGAAAAAAAGAGCTATATTTTAAATTACACATACTTTATTCATTTAATTTGTCACCTGACAATTTGCCCTCCTTCACAGCTCGATAGAGAAAGGCTTTGAATTTCAGCTCATTGTTCACAAAAATCTATAATTTTCTTCAGAAGTAAAACACCAAATATACTGACCTATATTGACCTTTTCTTGTTTGTGTTTTCTGTGAAGCTAAACAGCAAAACTTTACTTTTGTTGTAAGTAAAAAGCCACTGTAACTTTAATGAACTTCGGTGTAGGTTTAGTATTTGATAACGAAAGTATATCTGTGGCAGATGTTGTCATTCATTCTCACAGTTGGTGTTTTGTATGGAAGCAGTGATGACACTGCTAAGAACACTTGAAATCCTTTGACCCACCAGAGAGTTTCTCATCGTGACAATGATCCCTAAACGGCTTGGCTGTTAAAGTAAAATATCAGCGAATGTGAAAGAGTTTTTTATTGGCCTGTGATCATGAGCTATATTCGTTTTTCCCTTTCTTGTAAGTTCTCAGTAACTGAAGGCCATCTTGAACAGCTTTTATTCCTCCTCTCGTTTTTGTCTGCCTACACTCTGGAAACTGTGAATAGAGGAACTCTAAAGAGAGGCAATTTGCTTTCATAGTCCAGAGAGATAGAGATAAAGACGAAGTGGAGAACAAGAGTGAGACCGTGTCCCAAACCTCTTGGGTTCCTCCATGACGCCCACTCGCCCTCACGCAAGATGTGACTGGAGGTGAGAACATGCACTTTCGTGGAGAGGTTGGAAAGGGGGCGTAGCAAGAGTTACAAATATAAACAGTGAAGAGGGTTTAGTATGGGTGCAGCACTGTTACGTTCCATTTTTACGCTGCTGATGTTGTTTTTGCCTGTTTGTCTGTTGCCAAGATGCTAGCGTGTTGTGGATAGTTGTGGGAAAAACATGGCTCTTCAAATTTTTGAATCAATTACGTACATTTCCTTGCACAATTCTATGCTATTTTAAAGCTCTCTAAACACTGCAAACTTGTCAACTTCTGCTGGTCAGGCGAGGAGACGAGATAAAAGAGAGAGATAAAGAGAGAGATAAAAATAGCTTATAAAAATAGCCTAAGATATTTTGGTGTTCTTAGCAAGTTTCCTAGAGTGATATGACTTTGGGATCTGGATTTAGAAAGTTGCTGGCCTTAAGTGCCAGCTTGGAAATCAAGCAAAACCAGGTGAAACTCAGCTTGGCCAGATTTGAACATCAGATAGACCATCTGAAACTAGTATAGACCAGCAAGATATGGGTTCTCTACATATGGGTTGGTTTCCAGCTTCAGTGTATGGAAGCTATGGGAATATTCTGATTGTTCATCAAGTCTGATAACCTAGCAAGTGGTTATTTCATAGCACAAACAAGTGTCCAGTGTTTTGTGACAAAATGTAGTACTTAGCATGAGCAATAGTAATGATTGCCCTTTCAAATACCACTAATTGTGTTTTCACATTTTCTCTATAGAACTTGGCTGCCATCATGAGTCAGCAGTAATGCAGAGAAGGGTAAATTAAGAGTGTGCAGTGTACTATTAAAACAATTATGGTCCTGCAAATCATGGCTTTTAAATATGGCATATTAACCTCACTGGCACCAGTGTTTAATCTGAACATTTTCAGCTATGAACTTGCTAAAATATTTAGATTCACTTTTAGAGGATTTCATCCCCATTTATATTTTGATCTTGCAGCAGCATTTTAGAATTCAAACCTCCTCAGGTGCAAAAATGATGAGTCAGTGCTGAAGAAACTGATGAAAGTTCATCTTGAGAGGTCAGGGGTTAAAACACCGAGCAACGCTGAACATACATTATCTGCATTTGGCTGATATGTAGGTATTTTCATAGGCCGGTGTTTTTAATAGATCATGTTTAATAAATATGATGTACGTTCTGTAAATAAAAGACTATGGGAGCTCTCCGGGTCCGTGATGCAAGCGATTTCCGCATGCCTTTGCAAAATTATCTCAGGCGATGCGCGAGTGCATGGGCAGCAGTGGAATATAGATTAAATCTTAAATTACTCGTTTGTCGAAACATTCCCTGATCTCTACTGACCCACTTCCTCCAGTCCCAGAATGAGACGCATAGTGATTATGAATCATTATGGGGCCTCGAAGGACCAGAAGGGCTGTTCGTCTTTGTGCCTGGCTGCAAAAGTAAAAGAATTTAAAAACAGTAAAGAATAAATAGCTGTTATTTGCTCCAGCCACAAAATTATTTGTCATTAAATGTTGTTTATGAGGCAAATTTAGAAATTAGCTTTTGCCTGCTTGTAATTTGCATGGCGAAAAGTAAATGCCGGAATCAGTAATCAATTCTGTTAACGGCGTGTTGACAGAGGAAATAATTAAGGATAATATCTGAGCTTGTTCAATGATTGTTATAATTTAGACTATTGCTTAGATTTGCAGAGCAATCAGTACTGGTGTGGGTTTATTATTATTATGTAACATTTAAATATTGTTAAATTAAATTGCATCCATTGAACAAGACTGGTAACATTTCTCTTTTTAACATTACAGCATTAGTGATGCTTTATGTGATGGAATACATTCCTGGTTCCAGATAAACACATCGGTGCACAATGGTTAACACCTGTGTTGAGAGCTGGCAGGTGTCACTGATGGTTTTTACTTCCAACTCAATAGCACACTGATGTGTTTTGATATGTCCTTCTTCCTCTAGCCACACAGCAGCAGGAATCTGGGCATTAGCTTCCTAGACTGCATGGAAGATCCTATTATAGAAACAGTCTGTTTTTCTATCTGCCACTCACACACACACACACACACTGTATTACTTCTCTATCAAATTTCTCCCTCTTCATCACAAGCTTTGTTGTACATCTTTACACCTATTTACACACCAGCAGACACACTGTTGCAAAAACATCGGCACAAAAACAGCAGGTGGGATGAGAACTAGCTGGTAAAAATTGACTATAAGATGGAGACTTGTAGTTTACAAGCTGATAGTATATTGATGTAACAGGAGCGTTGAACCTCTTTATGAAACATCCCCAGCCTGGAATCTCACACTGCTGTTTGGTTGTTGTGTTTAAGCAGTGGTTTTCTA
Source organism: Yasuhikotakia modesta (assembly GCA_036877545.1). Classification (NCBI taxonomy): domain Eukaryota; kingdom Metazoa; phylum Chordata; class Actinopteri; order Cypriniformes; family Botiidae; genus Yasuhikotakia; species Yasuhikotakia modesta. Next base: position 45,405 of record JBAJNP010002686.1, read on the forward strand.
CAGCACCAGCTTCCTCCTGCTGTGGGAATATCTATAGAAAATGAAACAGTCAGAATGGTGACAGGTGGTTTCTTTCTTTATCTGTCTTATACACACACACACACACACTCCTGAAAGTGTGTGAGTGTGATGAGTGTGAAATTAGGCTACAGTTCTCTTAGCTCTGCCCTTCATTCAAGGTGCATGGGACTTCTCTCCTCAATATTTTATTTATACCTGTCACTGTGGCTGGGTGGTATGACCGGAATCTCATATCATGGCATGAGTAATTTTAAATCACGCTATATCTGCTGTAAATAAATCAGATAATATTTCATATTCTTTTATATCAAATTTCATATATTACAAAAGCTATTGCTGTATGAAAAAATATTTTCCTTTAATTTTTTGAATGTACAGTATGCAAAT
>JBAJNP010002687.1:0-45797 GCA_036877545.1 Yasuhikotakia modesta
TTTTTTGAGAATTTCAGTTGCTTATATAATACTGTTACCATAAATGATTTTGTTTATGATAACGTGCAGTGAATATCTGAAACGATGACGGCTCTAATTTAGAAGTTATTGTTTTGAGAGTGGCTGGTATTTGTTTTAAAGTGTGTGTTATTGCTTTTATAACAGTGTGTGTGCTTACTGTAGGTAAAAAGAAGTAGCTGGTTCCTGGCTCTGTTCTGTTGGGGGGGTATTGCATTGCTTTTTATCACCTTGCACACGAAACATCAATAAGAACCAACCTGTGGGCAAGCAGCGTTATTTACAGTTTATTTCAAAAGAAGAAATTTGTTTGCGGTGCCCTTAGCATTCTTGTTTCTGATGAGGTGATGCAATGCTGCACGAACAGTGCTGGCCAGCTGAGACCAGCTCCGATTCTGTCAAGGTTATTTCTCGTTTTAATACACCTTCATCGCCGCCGAACGCTTATTTCGCCCGTCCGGATGATCGTCTGACAGTTTGACAAGCGTAGAATTTGTACTCCTTGAAAGTGCCACGACAGGAATTCACAGTTCGCTCGTCCGCTTTGATTTCTTTATTTTGTTTTTCGCACAGAGAGCTAATCTGCTGAATTAAAGCAGGAGCAGCGGCTGTAGCTCACAGTCGTTGAATGCAGCCTCCCACTGTGACCCAAACAAACAGGTTTCAGCCGTTACCACAGGTCGCTCCTCTCTTAGTCTTTATCCTTCTCAGTCCTTAATCTGTGAGGATTGATGGGCGATAGCCGCCAGGCCATTTGGAAGATTTCCACAGTTTCACTCTGATGTTTTCGGACTTTTTTCCTCTTACACCTAACAATGATATCTCTGTAATTAGTGTCTCTGTGTGAGCAAATACACAGGGTTTCTTAATGGAGGGCCACAACAAAGTTTTAAGGGGGTTTCAAGATGTATTAAAATAGCTACAATTAATAAATGGCAAATCAAATTTTAGTCTTAGATTATATATAACTGATATACATCTTTCTATAAAAGCCAACCTCTAGAATGTTTTTGGGTAGAAACTGAGAATTTTGAGGGGGGGGTCTTCAGATATTTTTGTGGACTGTGTGTGGGGGGGCCTAAACGTGGAGAAGGTTGAGATCCACTGATATATGTTGTGCATTATGCTTCTTGGATGGCCAGCACTCTTCCAGTGTTTTGACAGGCTTGTCTTAAAGATCCTCAAGGGCAGCCCCAACTGAAACCCTTTTAGCAGCAGCTCTGAGGTAAAATGGCCGCTGTTATGCTTTATTCATAATAAGTACCACAAGCATGCTGAGGTTAAGTCGTCGTGCCCCCTGTCTAAGATAGTCAGGAGTGCTTTATGTGCGGCCCTGCTGAAGGCTGTTTCTTCACAACCTCCTTCCATTAGCGGCCCATTAATCTGAGGGCCGGAGCTTAAGGCCTGACTCTGGGTCAGTTTGCTTTTGCAGTCAACCTGTGTTTCCTCTGTCCCTCAGCTTTGTTCTAAAACCTAGTGAGGTGCCTAGCTAGATAGCATTTGAAGTCATTGTGGGAACCCTAGCGTTTACCTTGTGATGTTTTTGATGCTTTTTTTGTTTTAGCAGAATATTAAACAAAATCCAAGATGGCAGACGTGGTGAACGCAATAATGATTTACAGAAGTTTGGAAAATAAACCTAACAAAAAACTTTAACCCATTATTTGTATCGTCATAAGATTACAAACATGCTAATGAAAATTTTATCCTTTGAATCTGAATTGATTTCTTTGTAGGCAGTAGATGGGAAGGTAGCTGAACTCTGTCTGTTTTGAAACGGTGCTACTTTGTCATTCATCCAGCCCGAGACACACGGGAGAGTAAACAGAGATTAAAAGTGTCTTTTTCCCTATTTACATTTGCACAGCACAGGGCCTGAAGCTAGCCTAAAGCTAGCCTAAAGCTAGGTTTGTGCTGGAGTTCGGTCCCGTCACGTTTACCGTCCTCAGCAGCGAACGCCACACGCCACATTCTCTTTACTTTATCCCAGCAGCCAGATGGTTCTTTGCACTCCACACTTCTGTAAAATCGCAGTTTCACTTCCTAATTGACTTTATTTGGCCTTTTCTTCTCTCCTTAAAGATGGGCTGAATCTCCGTGTCACAGCAAGTGTCATTTTTAAAGGTATCGGACAATAAAAAACACAAGTGAGACTGATGTTAATTAATATTCATGCTTTATGATGTGTGATACTGCTCCTCTGTGGCTGTCGATACCCTTTGGCCGTTTAGCATCGTACGGTTAGCGCTGATGTACTGACCGGGTCTAATGAGCCTTGTCCCCTGAAATGAAGCCCGGTAAGGAAATGGACCTGAGGGGTACATTATCTTAACACAATGAGTGCATTTATATGTCCGGTGCCTAGGAATATTTCAAAGGGATTTCCATGACCCCCTTTTTAATATGTTGAGCTTTCGTATTAAGAGTCTTTCTTGTTGTAAATGCTCATTAGAGGTTACATAATGATCTGCTTTATTGACAGTATGTGCAGCTTTAATTCCAGGGTGGTTTAATCAATGCTGTTTTTCTGCAATTGATCCTTTCCTTGGTTTATTTTGTTCAGGGAATATCTCGATTTCTTCTGTTTTTAGCCCAGAAAAAAAAAATGCAGATAATTAATTTACAGACAATATTACTATTTTTGGTCGTTACTGCTAGGAGGACCTGGCATCCCATAAAACACATTGAACGTTAGTTAGTCACCATAGTGTTTCGCTAGTTGTTTCATATGAGAACTTTATTATTTTAAAACTCTGTTCTGTGGCGTTCCAGGGTAAACAATTACAGCTTACCGCAACCCAAAATTTAAGCAAGGGTTACAGGAGAAACCTTTCCTGGTTTGCCCACGTTCTCTGGTTTCAAGCGTGGAGTTGCACTCATCTGATGTTGTTGTAGTTCAGTGCTACACATGCAAATGTTGGCTCTGCAGACAGACAGCCATAGCCACAATTACCTGGCAACTCTGCCTGTCTCTTCACCCTGTTACCTGCGAGCGCTTTACATCAGTCACTGTGGGATATTTAAGTTGTGAGACTCACTCAGAGATTAAGTGCGGCTCACCGTTGGGTCGTCTCATCTTTTTTAATAACACACAGAGGTTAGGAGTCAGTCCATTTGTCCTATTTCTCGCTGCATCAAAACCAGCTCAAGGTTGCGGTTTGAAATGCACATCTTTGGGCTGTGAAGAAATTGCCTTTGAAAGTAGCTCTTCTTTGCTTGAGTTAACGGGCAGGTTTTGTGAAGTCTGTTTTCAGGTGTGAGGTTGTGTACACCGTTATTTTTTACTAGGTTGAATTAGTAAATTAATACATATAAACGAAAACCTGTTGGATGCTAAAAGTTTCTTAGAAATGCAATTGTTGGTGTTTGGCCCTGACGAAGGTTGAGCCTCGTTTCTGTGTCAAATGGATTCAGATTATGTTGGGAGAACATTGCAGATACGACATCTGTTCAGCAGCAACCGCTCTGTGTTTCTGCCAGCCGTTTATCCTTTATGAACTGAGGGGACAAATGAGCGAATCCATTTACCTGAATGGTTTTTTTATTATCATCGTTTCTGCAGTCTCTCATAAAAATTACACGCTCTCTTAGCACTCAGTGTTTATTGGTTAAAGTTTTATCTTCAAGTTGTAGTATTTGTATTAGTAGTGATCGTTTTCCTCCCAAAAATCTTCATTCACTTGCCTTCATGTGACTCCAAACCTGTGTGACATCACATCCTCTGAGATACACAGAAGACATTTTGAAGTACATTAATAACCACACAATTTTAAAGCATCCATTGACTTCCACTGTATTGACATTAAACCACAGAGCCATTTCTCAAAATGTCTTTTGTGTTCCACAGGAAGAAAGTCACAGGTTTAGAATGACATGATGGTGAGTATATGGAAATGTTGGGTGTTTAAAAATCTTTGGTTTCTTTTAGGAACTACAGTGCATTGATTGATCTAGACTGATCTAGACTGCATCTAGACCGTAAATTTAGCTTCAGTTTTAATGATGCCGCATGGTAGCATTACGATGTTGTGTTTGATTCTCGTCTCAAAGGTTCAGGGTGTTGTGCCACTCTCAGTAATTTTCTTTTTAAAATGGCAATTAATGATTTTCCTAATACATAAATACTCGGGATCAAACGATTTCGTTACCAGAGCTTTAAAACCTGAAGACTTTTATCAACAAAGCCGGATCTGCTTTAAAAACTAGTTTTGAATGAATTATGTTTTAATCAATTCTGTTAGCATCTCACAGGGCGTACCTTCCCTTACAGGGCTTTAATAATGACTGCTCTGGCAAACATTAAGCTATTGACTTATGTCCTCCAGAAGCTTCTGGAATGGGCTTTTAATGGGAAATATCTGCTCGCTGGGTGTATTGGGTCTAAATCATCGCTGCAGTTTCAACTGGAGCTCTTTGTTCAGTAGTAATTGTATGACTTTCTGAGGGCCTCCCCAGTCATAAATTAGTGATGAGCGTGTTTGCAGAAACGGCTCGGAAATGGATGTTGCAGAAACTGATCTTGCTGCTTTTTGGTGGGTTGGTGGGAGCCAGCATGGCTGTGAGATGCTTCGTTTCCTCAGGGTAATTTTTGTTATATGAACAATTTTTGTTATATGAACGTTTCCATTAAGTTACAAAAACGTTAAAAATGTTGTTTTGAATGTTCAAGGAAACATCAAGTTTGTAGGTGTTATATTAACTTTATTGTTAATATAGTGATTGTGTTTTTTTTTATATTGTTCTGCTATAATTCCAATGTTCTGCTAACTGCAATAACACTATTTTGAAAAGAGATGTTTTTAGAACGTTAGCCAACGCTCTGAGAATGTTCTCTGTTAGCCGGATTGGCTGCTCTCTGCAGCCTAATGAATCACAAAGCCCTTGAATATGGCGTGGTGCAAACCTTCCCATGAGGCCTGTTGATGGAACACATCCCTGCAAGGCCGCAGTTGGTGTCTGGGCACCAGGAACCTCTCAGACGCCGCAGATTTACCACCGTCCATAACAGGGCCTGTTAATGGAGTTATGAGTGTTCCTGTAGGTGTTACGCCCCATGTCAGGGAATTAACTTCTGTTGATGTATCCTAAGATTTATGGGGCAGTTTCTGACCATGCAGAACCTGGTTTAAGACCCCCTGGAGAATAATTTTTACTAGCTCTGTCTCCAAAACTAAACATTTGATTATCATATTTTTACCACAGCTGTTGGCTAAACAAGTGGCCGTTGCCTGAATGTAAACGAGTCTGGTTTTATTGTCTTCAACTGTGTAATAAAAGGAAGATTTTAAAGGAAACGGAGAACTGTGCTTTCAGGGAAATGGTATTTGTAGTAAATGTCATAGCAGAGCTGTATAAAGCGGTGGTGTTTGTTTTCTAGCGGCGGTTTTGTTCAGTAGCTTGTTTTTGGAGCCAAACTTCAAAGTATTAACCTAGATTGAAACTGACTTATGAAAATAAACATGCGGTGAGAAATTCTGACTGGAGAAAAAATGAGTTCCGCTCTTTTTGTATTTGAATATGATTTAATTGTAAATACTGACGCTAATTTGATCATCCGTAATGTTTTCAGGATCTTGCGTTTGACACGGAGGAGAAAGCAGATCTGAAACTTTCAGAAATAAATTAGTTAGAACTTTTTTTCCTCTCATATCTCCCAAGGCTCCTTCTCACAGTCCCACTGTTGTCTCTTTCCTTCCACAACTCTAACGTGGTTTAAACACATCAGGCACCTTGTCATCCGTCCCATCTGCGCTCTTTGTTATTTCCTGCCCTCTGTTGCTGTTGTTTGGCTCCAGCGTGTGTTCCCAACTCCCTACATCTGTTCTCATTCTCTCACCCCTAGTGAAGTGTGACCTCACACTCCCGTTTGTGTGGAACGAGTGTTTTTAAAGAGCCCTCATGCTCTCATTGGCTGTCGCTGTCAGGTAACGCCCGACACGTTACGATAGACATGCCAGCTTGCTGGAAGCCATTTAATCCCCAAGACTCTCCTGAGAGGCCCGTTAATGTCGGACAGTCAAGGTTGTGCATGTTCTGTGTGCCCTGCCAACAGCTTTGAAACAGAGAATTTATAGTAACTTCTTTAACAGATAATATACTTTCATTTGGTCTGTATTGTCTGTTTCGCTCCCTAACGTACGGTGGCCTCAAGAAGTATAAAAACGTACAGTTTTTGCAAGAGGTAAAATATTGAATCAAAGTGGCATCTGTAAGAAAATTATGAGACGCTTTCTTTTCAGAATAACTTCAGTCTTGTTTTTGCAGTCATTTCTAATTGGCAAGTTCCAAGGACTAACGTTTGAGTGGATATATGCCATCAGTTCCCCTCATGTTCACACCAAAATAAATAACTGAAGTTTTTTTTTTATGAATATGTTCCAATGTTTGATTATTTGGAAGTGTCCAAATAATTTTGAAGGAATTACTCACCGTTTTATAATTTAAAGCCTTACTGTGTTTGTTATTGTTTGTTATGTGTATCGCTAAATTTATGCTCTGTTTGTTTGTATTTTAGAAACTTCAGAAAGGGTGGAAATTCGGGCAGAATGCAATGATTGGACGAACATTTTATGGTTCTGTGCATTCAACAAAAGATAAATATATTTAAATCACTTTAATTTCTATAAGGCTTTTAAAATATTTTCAAGCAGCATAACAAACAACATTAGGGGAAAAAACACAGCCTACACTGCCTTTAATCACGGCTTAAGTATCCAAAGAGTTTTGGTGCCAGTGTACGTTATCTCTGTCACAGCAAGACAATGGGCCGTTCTAATGAAACTCATCTGTTCCGTCGCCTCTTGCTCGGTTTGATCAATGCTAAAGCTGTTAATTAAAGTGATAGGAAAGCCAGAACGCCTCACCGGCTCTGATTTCCACATAATCGATTTCTGCTGCATTGACAGATGGATCGAGCGCCTCACATCAGTCCAGACGTTCGCGCAGCTAGCAACAACAGGATTTAGCTTCCACCACCCAATTTCAAAACGTTCCCTGACTCAAGGCCGCAGCGTTCGCTCAGAAAGACATGAACAGACCGGAGGTCAACATCTGTCAGCTTCAGCAGAGAAACGAGTGAGACGTGGCTGTTTCTCACTCACTAGGGTTCACCTTCAGCCTGTTTAGTATGCCAAAGACGAATCGGTGAACGCAGAGCCGGCCAGGCTCCATTTTCTCCCCAGCCTGTGCGGCCCGTCTTGTGAAACCAGCTGTAACTGTAAAACAATGATGACTGGACCGGCCGATTCGTTTAAGGTTTCAATTAATCACTCCGTGAACGATATGAAATGCATTCGGGGATTTCTGCGAATTTATTTCAGTTTCAGACTACTTAACATTCAGATTAAAGACTTTGTAAAATTAGGGCTCAGGCAGTCGTCACAGAGACCAATTGCACAGAGCCAGATATTTTATTGCCGATAATTCTATTCAATCTGTCAAACAGGCTGCACTCAAAGCCGGGCAAATGAACTGCCTTTCAGTGCAGCGGATTATTACGAGGCTTGATTGATACGTTACTTTTTCTCTGACAGTCGTTTTATTCGATCGTGGAGAAATGAAAACGTGGGCTGCCCTCGTGAACAATGTTGATTTTTTTACATTTTTGTTCTTGCTGAGAGAAGCTTGTTTTGATTACATGGAACACCTACAGCCACATGAGAACGTTTTAATATAATTTTTTTGATTAGTATTAATTTAATTTACATGAATATTAATGTGTATATATTATAACTAGGAGGCCATCAATTTGTTTGTCTTACTTAGTTTATATTATACAAATATAAGTAAGTATAAATATGTTTAGTTTGTAGCTTCTATTAAATTTAAATTTATGGATTCTATATATTGTTTTATGAAATTGATATTTCAAATTGTATTAGTTTGCAGACCTTATTTTTACAAACGAATCAGCTTTATATACTTACACGCATTGTTTCTCTAGCTCAAGAAAATATTGGCAGTGCAGATGAACTCTGATGAAATGTCTCTCTTCTGTTTACCGTAAAATCAGGAACTTTTCCCCCACATATTTGTGAATGTTGATTCCTCAGCTTCTACACCTTTAGTCTCCTGGACCCTGTTGGACACGTTGGCATTCCACCCTGGTCTGCCCCCCCTTCTGTCATCACAGGGGTAATTAAACGTTCCTCAGCTATGGTCCTGCGGCCCAGCAGCGCTGACCGTGTGCCAGAGCGATGCCTGCTGACCGAGTAGACGTTCTTTCTCCACCTCCAGCCTCGATGATTGATGGATGAAACCGCTTTGAATTGAACCGCATATTTGCTCTTTTTTGTGTGTTATCTAATAATGGATTGGCCATGCATATATGTGAGGAATTACTTATGCTTGGCTAAGTGAATTAGCCCAAAACTGGAGCCATCTGGCTTATGAAAATTAGAGAGGAGGGTGGGAGAAGCAGAGTTCGTGAGTAAGAAACTAGATTTACATGTTTAATTTGCATAGCTCTTTCTTTTTTTGTTTGGCACTAATGTCCACAACAAAAGTTACTGACTACCCACACATAATCTCGCATAATTTCTATGTTGCTAAGAACTGTTCTTTTTTTTGCAGAGGGGCCTCTGTTTGTAAGGACCCACGGAGGGCTTGGCCTTCTGTCAATGGCTAAATGCCTTATGCTCTCTTACCTTATTGACATAATTCGATTAGTGACCCGATAAGCATGAATGCGGCCGGATGCTCATACAACTTCATAGAGTCTCAGTGGGACGACCTGTGTCACATTTGGCGCCACCCACGGCTGCGTCACCATCCCCGTTTCTGTTGTCATGTCAGCGCACATAACAACATGATTAATGACCAAACTCATGGAGACAATGTCAACCACTGGTGGTGGGCACAGAATAGACCCCCCTCCCCTTTACATTAACCCCGATGCAGAGATGCTTGGTTGCGTGGAGGTCGGTTGCACTGGGTCCAGAGCATTGTGTTGAGGTTCCTCACAGGAAACTGAGGTTTTGTTTGGATCTGCTTTTGGACAGTGAATGCAGACAGGAAAAATAAAACTGGTTTTAGTTAGAGATGTGAGATGTTTCCTCACAGGAATGAGGAACAGCCTAAACGAGGTCGATGGCTTTTGTCTTTTGGAGAGAGGAAAAATCAGAATGATCTATTGTTAGACTGACACCAGATTTGTAACCCTCCTCATCTCTCTTTTGAGAGACTCCTTAGGCAGTTTGGGCAAACATTTATAAAACCTTACTCAAATTTTGGATCACCTCATCGATCAAACCTGTGGCTTCAAATCCTTTTCCCCACAAATCACTCCCGTTTCCATTTTAAACTGACATGTTGGAGCTTTATCTTGTGAACAGATATTTAAAGTTTCATTACGTTGTCAATGCTATTAATACAAAGCTAGTTTGCCTTTCTGCTAATAATAGTCTTGGGCTTATTAATTGAAAATGAGGTTTTGGGCTGCTGGGCAACCCGGTAGTGTTTTCCAAAACTGAGACGAGCAGAATATCAACTTGGTTTGTGTTTAAAGTGAAACGTCTGCAGAGTGGAGCAGGGAAATAATTAGCAACTAAAAAAAGAAAAACTGGAGGAAATATTAAAATTTTATCAGATTCCCCAGACAGGATTTGTGCTGTGCCATGTTCACTTGTTGAAAAAGAAGCTTTGCTGATTTTACTGTTTACAACATGCTGTAAAGAACTAGACTGAAACTAGGTCCTTGTGAGTGGTTGCCAAGGCGTTGCTATGCAATGGAAGGGTATCGTTCTGTTAGTGCACTGCTGTGGGGTTGCTAAAAAGTGAGTGATTGTATATTGGTCCAAGTTCAGAGAGCTTTCCACCAGTTTCTGTGGTTTTGTGCCAGTTAAATCACATTTCCTATCAGTAGAACACGACTCTGAGTACTTAAATAAAACTGTTCAACATTTAGGTAAGAGTCTTGGCAAGAATCATTAAATATTGAAATTGTTACAACCTATTTTTCCCATGATCGCAGCTAAAGAAATCTATATAACTCCGCACAGCGTTTTTTAGGTTTAGATTGTAGAACATGTACGGCTTTATATAAGGAACATTCGGAGTGTATGAAGGCTGTGTTAGACTCCCAGCATCCCTGGAGTAAAATATCTCTCGGGATAAAGAAAGACTTCTGTTTCCTTTGAGCGTGCTGTAGACTGAACGCCATGCCACTTCCTGTCTTTCTATAATCCTGTTCTTATCAGCCCAGCTGTCAGTCTGTAAATGAAGTCAGGCTCCTGAACTCATTTAGAGCCGTGACACACCAAACCTTCACTTCCTATTTCACTAACTCTGTCAGGCTCCGAGACGCTCTAATGTTACACATGTAAAATAATCATAACTGCCTAGTTAAAGTGCGTGGCTGCATAGAAAGGGTCTTTGTTTTATTGCGTTTTGCTGTTTGACCTAATTTTTTATTCATTTTTAATGCATTTTGTATCTCAGCAGGTCCAGTTTTTATCACCAACACGAAGTCCCTCAGCCTATGGAGCAAAATAACTTGTGAGTGTGTGTGAGAGTGTGTGTGTGTGTGTTCCTGGTATTCAGTGCGTTATGAGGACCAAATGTATCCACAAGTATAGTAATTTACTACAAACATTTTGACCTTTTAGGTCTGCATAAGTAAGCAAGCTTGTAAATTATACAAAATGATCTATTTTGAAAATGATCTATCCAAAAGATGGTTAGGTTTAGGGGTCAGTGAATGGGGAGGAGGACATACAGTCAGTACAATATAAAAAGCACTGCTTCTATAGTCTCCATTAAACATAAAACCCACTGCGCTGTGTGTGTGTGTGTGGTGAGGGGGGGTTAATGCCATAGATGAAAATGACCTTAGTGGTCATTAAAATATCTCTTCAGAGATTACCAGTCATTATTGTATTAAATCACTAATCATTTTGCTTTTATTGAGATTGGTGTCTTTACGACTCGGTGGTCAGTCTATATTTCAAGTGACGTTCCATGTAGGATTTTTTCTGTTTTGGTTGCGTTCCGTTCTCGTCTTCACTGGGGGTCTGAGAAGGTATTTGACTGTGGACATCAAACCCTCCGCTAGCATGACACACACTCAGATGATCCCAATGAGTCGGAATCGTCCATGTCGCCTCATTTCCTGTCAGTGTCTCGTCACTTTCATTGGACAGTGAGTGTTTTTATGGACAGACCAAATAAAAACGGAAGGATGCGTGTGAGTGTGTGTATAGGGTCCGTCCTGGTTCTCTGAGGCTCGTCATGTGAATAGACGCTTGTGAGAAGGTCTTAAGCAGCAGAGTTGTGGATTAGATCAGATTATTTTCTTATTCTCCTGTAGTGGATCATGGGATTGTCAAAGATTTGCTTTATTTCATTTGAGAGATTGAAAATAAGCGAGTTTTTGCTGTGTTTCTCTGCAGATATACGGTGTAGCCGCTTTCTTGTTAAATTAATTGTTTGACTACAGCCACTACTGTTAGTTTAGTCTCTCTGTTGGAAAAATAAAGTCGCTAGTTACTTTATTTGATTTTCTTTGCTTATTGAAGCCAAATCTCTGATCTGACCTGGTAGCTTAAATTATAAATGATAAATGAGATTGTGTTAAACACTGATCTGGCATGTATTTGCTCGGTGACTGATTTTTGTTCATTTTTAACCAAACAAGTTACAGGTTACGGCTTTAAAAATCTCTGGTTTGCTGTTTGGTTTAAAGCACCAGCGCTGAAACCAGCTTCACTCTTCCTGCAGTAACATGTAACATCTGTTAGACTGACACACACTATTAATCCTCATCAAACCTAAAGTGCACAAATACACAATCAATCAGATGCAATGCGATTACAATAGACACTGCTGTCTATAAGATAGATAGATAGATACACACACACACACGTATGAAAACTTCATGGCAAACAATTTTAGGTTGCAAGAGCGTTTCTCTAACATTATCATTGCCATTAAGTAACAAGTATGTTTTAAATGTTCTAGAACGTCGTCCAATTTTTTTAGATGTTATATTAGCGTTATTGTTTGGGTACATAAACATTTTTTTAAGCATTTCATTGTTAAAGAATGATCCTTTTTAAGAATGTTCCACCATTAATTTAAGAATTATGTTTTTGATACATAACATTAAAGTACTAACGTTACCACAGACATATTTTTGATAACTTGTAGAGACTGTGGCCAATGTTCTGGGACTGTTCCCTGTTAGCTGTGTGTTCTGTCAAACAACCACCTTACAGCAGACAGGAAGTGGCTGTTTGGTTAACAGAAAAATCACAGTTCTGTTTTTGTTCGTGACATTTCAGTCTTTGAAATCAGAAATTTGACACTTAAATGAAAGACCGAGTTGATGACGGTAGTTTTGGGAACCGTTTGAAGGTTAGCAGCAGTCTTACACAAAACTTGACTGTATTTGATATATTTTAGCTACTGGTTCTCTGGTGTGGTCCGTTTGAGCTTCACTCTAGACCTGAATGATCCATTCAGTTCTGCTGTCATACTTTAAATGGCCAGTGTGGGTGTTGTTACAATTTATTGCTAAATGCAGCAGCAGTGACACCTTTATTGTGCACTTCACCATCAGCAAGCACTACAGTACTTGTCTGTGCATGCTACAGTACAGAATACAATACTATAAATCTGTGAACTCGGTACATTGGTAGATTGCTGTTATTTTGAGCATGACACGGTTTCTGATAAAGTGTGTCACTAAGCAAATGGAACAGTTTGTGCTCCTGTCTTACAAGAGATTAAAACGGACTCGTCCGTATACATGCAAACTACATTTGAGTCAACGTCATGAAAATTGTCAAGATTTGTTGTTTATCTTGTGAAATAAGCAATTATGTTTTCATTAAAAGATATTGAAGCCTATTTTTAACATATTTTTAGACTTCTTGTGATAATTTTTTTTATTCACATTTCATTAGTTTTCTTTGAACATGTCACAGTTTAAAATCTTACAAATAGCCTTTAAAAAAAGTATAATTTACAAAAAGGAAGATGTGTTTCTCTGTTAGATTTTAGCATATAGATGCCTACATATGACATCGACCCCTTATGAGAAATTAAATCGTTTGGTACCCAAAATATTACAATGTTTTCTGCTGAGAAATTAACTTTTTGTTCTTTTACGTTTTCTTTTCATGAAAACATAATTGCTTATTTCACAAGATGAACAAAAAGTGTCTTGTACAAGTATTCAACAATTTAAAAGTCTCAGACTACTTTACCGTTTGATCGCGGCTATGAAATGAAGGAACATCTCTTCCATTAAAGCCTCCTGAGTCGTATTGACACACTCTAACTCTCTCTTTCCCCTGACCTTTAACAGATTTCTCTAAAGCGGCGTCTCTCTTCACCTTTAGCTTCAGCTGCCATCAGAGAGCCTGAGGTGTCGGTGTGACGTGGCCGATGTTGGGATGAACGATGACAGGCAGTATTTAGAGCCGCTGACACCGCGGTCTGGCTGTAGGCGGCAGTTTGCCTTTCACATCCTCCCATAGAGAGACACAGAGGCCACGGCTGGAGACAGGCCTGTGTTGTGCTGCAGTCTAAGCGTTGTGTAGGAACGGCCTGCAGGGATGTGGTGGTCTCACGCTTTCTGCAGAAGGTCAGAGGGCTCGAGTCTGTAAGGCGCTTTATTCTGAGGCTGTACATGCTTTTTACCTCTAATTGTTCTCTACAGTTCAAATATTTAGGACCAGTTATTTTTTTATCTGGATTTGAGGATCTTTAAAGTAGCTGCTTTGTAGAATTTGCAAAAACATCTCATTGTGTTTTATCTACAAGTTTCTTGAGGTGTCTAATATGCCTTTATTAAGTGAATTTAGTTTTTAATTGTCTCAGTCAGCTAATAAAAAAAGGCATGTTTAATCTTAAACCAATTTTGGCACCATTATATTTTACTACTTTCAAGGCATTTGTCTTTAGTTTAAAAGGTTCTTAAGATCATGAGAAACATTTCAGTGAGGTGACCCTAAGCTTTAGACATGAACTTCATGGAGGAGGTTTCACAGTGTTTATGGTTTTCTTGAGAACAGAAGTAGAAGAAGGAATTCAAAAGTTCATGTTTAGTTTAGTGCTGACTGATGTTTCTTCAGCTCCATGATGATGAAGAGTGAGTCAGAACTTCACTTGACCTCCTGCGTCTGAAAGTCACCGCCAGACAACGCCGCTCTCACTTCCTGTCACTTACTGAAAGGTGTACGTTTGTAACCAACAAACTTCAGTTTTATTTTAGTTGTTATGTGGGTGTAAAAGCTTCTTTTTTAAAGCCTTAATCTAGTAGTTTCTTAAATCCAAATTCTTAAATCCAGTTTTATATTAAGGGCAGATTTTTTCTGTTCACACTGGTTTGGTGCTGAATAATATCTGTGGGCTTTCTAATGTGATGTGATAACTGTTTAAGAATTGATGCCCAGTGGTTTTTGTAGCTTTTAGCTGGTTTAACATTTGCTGTTCGCATTTAAAATCTAAATCAAAATCACATTGATTGGACCTTTTTAGAAAATCTCCCGCTGACAGTGGCTAAACTTTTGGTGCGTGTTTGAAGTCTCATGGAATTAAAGAGTTTTGTGGCTTTTTGTGACTCGATCGTTTCTGCATGTTGACAACATCCAGACTTAAGTCTGAGCAGATATGTGTCAATCTGTTTCAATCTTTCTCTTATGAAAAACAGACCAAAAATACTTTTGTGTTTATGGTTCATAACTTTTTTTATTTGATTCTGTCTTTCAACAGAGAAAATGTGGCTGATCATTTGTAGCTATACATTCCTGTTTATGACATTTAAATCAAACCTCAGTGTAGAAACAATCTGAAAACATCTCCCTCACAGAGTCTCGCAGTGTCATGTTGTAGGGCTGCGTCATATTAGCATACCAGCATCCACCAGCGTAGCAGTTGGCATACAGCATGGCTTCACCATCTGTCAGTTGAGTAAAGCTGGCGAGACTCTTACCGGCATGCAGATTCACCGGTGACATTTAAACCTTGGCCCTCACGCAGATGAGAATGCTAACCAGATCGAAGCTGGGCCCGACACGGTCCTCAGAGCCCCCCGCCACAGAGGGCTAAAGGACGATTGTACCACGCAGGACCTTTCAGGGGCAACGAAATGATTATTGTCAGCTAGAGCAGACGCCCCGGACAAATACCCCCGCAGGTCCATGGAGGTGGGCTCACGGTTTTGTTAAAGGGCAGCAGAAAACACATCACCTATTAAAAGATCATTTTAAGACAGTTACCAGCTAACAGTTTTAGAACGTTTTCATAACGTTTACGTTGTAAAAAAATGTTATTTTGAAAGTTCTAGGAACATATGAAATAAGTTATTGGTCATGTTAACAATGTTATGCAAACATTTTTTCATTTTTGTAATTTTTTAAAATGTTCCACTAACTACTTTTTAACTATTTTAACTATTTTTTGATATATGATAAATAATAGTAATGTAACTGCAAGAATGTTTTTGATACCTTTGAAAGAATGCTAGCTAACGTTCTGAGAACGTTCCCTTTTGGGTGCGTTAATGGATAATGTGGATTAATGTCTCTGATCTAGTAAAGTCAATGAAACAGACGTTCTCTCTGCCTCAGATGATGACACCCGATGCTCGCCTGCAGGATCTCGGGTTGTTTCTTGTTATTGCATAAACAGATGCTGGCTGAAGGTATGAATGACATCATAACAGTTGTTAGTCATTTTCCCTGTTCAATAATTCAACCCGCTCCACCGACAAAAGTGTCAACTCTGTTGCCACCTTAATAGACGAGCCCCTGTTAATTTGTATTAATGTCAGATGATTTTGAGAGGAGATAGATGCATGCGTGTGTGCGCCGTCAAGCAAAAAATTGGATTCATTAAAATGAGTGGAGATTGCAGTTGGTGTGGCCCCAGTGTTTCAGGTCAGCGGTCACAGTAAAGAGAAATGAAGAGGCTTGGGTTGATTGTGAGAACTTTAGAAACTGAGAAAAATGAGGAACTGGAACAGAGAGAGATTGACAGTGAGGTTAAGAAATACAAGTCGAGCGAGAGCAGAAAAATTATAGTTAAAGCTGGAGAACAGAAATCTTGAGCAGCAGACTTTTAGGAAATCGCAGGAATGTCCCTGACACCAGTGTTTCATACAGCACACTTTCATTATACCATAATTTGGCCAAATTCTAAGAAAGCACTAAATGTGTAACTCATTCAGAAGGATGTCCCAGAATGCATTGCAGCAAACAAATCTAATGTGGTGGATGAGGTGAAAGTATAAATAAATCATAAATGGTTTTAATCAAAGTATATATGTAAACTTGGTGTGTTTAATGTTTGTTTTTTCTCTAATACTTAATTTCAAGGTCTTCTGTGCAGTGCTGTTTATGTAGTGCACAAGCTGCTTGGCTACATAGAGCGTTTCGAATCAGTTTCATGCCTGTTAAAATGCCGTCCATGTGAGCATCTTGCTAGGTTTTGGGACACGGCCATTAAAGTGATGATGTATGAGGGCAGGAAAGAGCAAATGGCACAGATGAGAACCGTCGCTCCATCTCAGAAGGTCTTCTCTCTGACCGCTGTGTATCTTTCAGGCTGTAGTTTTTCTGATCCCCTTGTTCTGTGTGATTTTCTTTGACTGCTTGTGTTTATTTCACCGCATGACGGTGGTGACAGCAAAGCGCATGTGGCGGTGGCTGCATGCCCAGGCCACAGCTGTCTCTTCAGGACATGGGGAAGTTATATTGTGGTTTCTGCGTTCTCAAATGGAAACCTGCTGGAGAGACAGTAGATCCGTTCCTTAACTCTGGTTTGTGCATTTTTGATTTGTGATTATGTGTGTCAAAAGAGAGGAAAAGTGCATGAACGCTTGTAAAGATCTGAATTATAGATGGCTTCCATAAACCAATGTTTACGGAAATGAGAAGTAATTTATTGGTGGTTACCATTGTTTGGTACGTGCTCGTGTGATTGATAAACACGCTGGCTGGAGTCCAGCAGCAGTGGGAGGTGATATTTGCGCCCAAGGCCTGACATTTCGACCTCCGTTCCTCCTCTGAGCTCCCATGCTGTGTGTCTTTTAGACGCCGTTTTGATACGCTAGATTTCTTGGATGGAATACAAGGTGCAAATGGTTCATTAGTAGGAGTTTTGCTTTTGTATTTTGAAAGTTTTTTAAGCTGAGCTGCAGGAAAGGGCTTCGCAACGAACGCCAGGCCTGGCAGAATGGGAGCAAACGCATCACACGCTTGGGGAATATATATATGCAGAGCTGATGACAACATCTTCCTGCAAGGTGAAACAAAATGAGATCAGAATAAGACGGTGCTGTTCAAATCAACTCCCTTATGGCTCTTTTGGTAAATTAAACTCTAAAAATAATTGAATGACACGTGGCCTCAGAGTTTGGCAGTAATTGGCTTTCTGGTCAAAAGCAGCCCTTTCATTATATTATTTTAGTTGCTCTTTTAAATGGTTTACGAAGCAGGAGACAGAACAAACATTAGATAAAATAACACATCAGTTCTTTTAAAGAGCCGGGCATCTGTCATTGTTCTTAGTGACCTGACCTGTGCTGTTTCTTTTGCTTAAAATAAGAGGTCAAAAGTCCAGACAGATGAAAAATGTCCACCAATAACTTAAGAGAACGACTGAGTTTAAAAAGATGAAAAATATCCACCAGTTGCTTCACAAAGGACTCAAAAGAAGACTCTAAAATGAAAAATGGCAACCAATTGGCTAAAAAAGGGAAAAAGGTGAAAAATGTCCACTAATGACCAAAAACGGGGTCAAAAGTCCAAAATGTCCACCCATTTTTTTCATTTTTCATCCGTGACCCTTTTTTCACCTGCCTTTATCTGAGCCCACATCAGACACGGCTTTCTCTGAATCTCTTACCACAGGTCATATGATCAACTGATGTCTAGTTCCTCTGTCTGGATTCTCATTTATTTTACGTTCCTCTAGAAACTTTGTAGTGATGTGCGGTTTGTTTGTGAAGGAGTTTTGTCCTTGTTTTTCAGGTTAGGTTCTTTGTTCACGAGGTAGAATTTCAAGTGTGCCTCACCAGCTTTAAACATCAGATCTGATCAATGATCTTTCCCGGGTGAATGAGGTCATCTGTGAGATCCAACAATGTGCTGACAAAGACGCCAGAGGTGAGGTCATTGTGTTAAAAGGGTCACCGCAGGTCACCTCAGTAGCGAGCGCTTGGCTCGCCCACCCCCAATACTTAAGATTAGCGCTCTGAATCGTTCATGCTAACTGGAGATCACACAATGGTTCAACGTTTATTTTGCTTTAAAGCTGCAGTCCGTAACTTTCATTTGTTTACCGTCATCTCTTTAACACAAAATTGCGGATGACTTTATGTACAATTCTTGCATATTTTAAGTTAAATGAAGCCAAACTATCTTTTCCTGGGAAATCTGACACAAAAGTTTATTTTATAAAACCATTTTGTGAGCCTATTGTTGTGAATTTAATATATCAGCGTTTAAAGTCTTACAAGTGTTTGTTTTTCATTAGAAAATGTTACGAATTGCAGCTTTTAATTGTTCTGCACAATATTTACATTTTTTATAACTTCATTCACATTTTGGGCACCAAGAATTCTGATGTTAGAAAGCGGAGGGTGACTTATAGATGAAGTGTGCGTACTCCTGTGTGCTTTATCACTGCTGTGATCTCACTCCTGTTTGATTCATGCTTTCAGGTCTGATGTCCTGCTCATCATCACAGAGTCACTGACTAATTTGTGATCAGAAGCAGTTTCACAAGTTGATGAGAGAATATAAAGTAAAATGTGTTTTTGGGGGAATCGTCATTCATTCATGAGCGGATTATGAATGGATTATTTTTTGTGATTTGCTTTAAATGTCTGATTTTTATACCAAACATTTGTGTCATTCACATTTTCAGACTTAAATTCATAACCACAGCTTTGGGTTTAATTTGACAAATAATAATAATAATTTATTAGTTGTAAAATAAAGACCTCAAACGCACAACGATGTGACTGACACAAATGAGACTCTTGTTTTAAACTCTGTATGGAAGCCACGTCAAGAAGTTCAAATGGACCGCGTTCACATGTGGACGGTGGCTGAACCGTGACGTGTTTCATCTGCTCGCCCAGTGTTTACTTTAACTTCAAGCTGATGTTGTATATTTAGAACACAAGCGGGGTGATGTATACTTAGGGTTTGGCTCTGACTAGCTGTTTTAAAGGCTCTTCTGAACTGTAATTAAAGCTCTTGTGCATCTGTGTGTGCGTATCTGCGCTTTAGCCGGTTTGCATACATGAATGTTTTGTCTGCAGTCTGTTGTGTCACCTGTTAGATGCCTAGATCCACTTGTGAGATTCGTACCTGTGTCGATGTGGGCATGGCTTGCCCTCCGTAGAGGCTGTGCCGTTGTCTTTATGCCGTATAGTCACTAGATACGTACATCAGGCCCTGTGGCGCATCAAACCCAACACAGCATCTCCA
Source organism: Yasuhikotakia modesta (assembly GCA_036877545.1). Classification (NCBI taxonomy): domain Eukaryota; kingdom Metazoa; phylum Chordata; class Actinopteri; order Cypriniformes; family Botiidae; genus Yasuhikotakia; species Yasuhikotakia modesta. The sequence continues at coordinate 19,461 of JBAJNP010002687.1, forward strand.
ATGGCCTCATTTAGCTTCTCTGCCGTATTCGCTTGCATTTCCCAATTGGGCCAATAAGATAAGTCATACACGGCTTAACCACACAAAAGAGCATTTGCAGCCCCAAGCGGGTGCAGAACTATGTTGAATCCTTCAGATGCTGTAGAGCAACATTTGTAGGGACCCAAACAGTCTGTTACGCTAGAGGGATTAAAAATAAATAGAAAGCATTCTCTTGGGAAAAGACCACTGGGTTTGGTTTAATCCACTTTTGTAATATGACCAGTATTCTATCATATTCAAGTGTGTGTGAAAAAAGTTAAGTCACTGATTTTATTTGTTTATTTTTTTGAAAAAGCTAAATACAATAAGCATTGGATCAAGGCACATACAAGACTGGCCAAAGGGCATACAATGCACTTTGGTCTTCAGTTGTAAAGAACATTTAACTTTCAACTGTGGCAACTAAAAAGTGGCTTGAATTAGAAAACAAAAAAGGCAAAAAAGAATTATACGAACAAAAAATAGTTGACACTTTATATTCCAGATAGAAAAGAGCCCAGATGTGTTTCTTGCTGTATTTTTACTGCCCAGGTTTAATTCTTTAGGGGGTTGTGTTGACCATGTCATAGTTAACTGTACTAGGGGTTACTAGGTAAATGTTTATTCCCCCTGCTGACTTGAACAAGCAGTTCAGGTTACGTTTCAGCCTCTCCGCTATTGTGTCTAGTCTGATTTGACTGAACAGTAACCTTTCATTTGATCTGTGTGCTTTGTTTGCCCTGTGCCGGGCCTGAACTGTTTGGCACAGGATTTAGGGTTCTGTGCTGTGTTGGTGCCGTTCCCATAACAGAGGGAAGAAATGGATTTCTGTTCCCTAATCATTGCAGTCATATAAAGCCAGGCAACATTCCAGAACAGCTGTCAGGATTCCTAACAATATCCCAAGATTCCCATGATACCGCTGTAAGTGTGTGCCCGCCCTCCGCATAATTAACAAAACATTTTCCATTGGTTGATTTGACAGTCTTGTTTTTTTGTTGTATTTTTTATCGACAGCAACATAGCAATAGTTTTGACCTGTGCTTATACTACATGGTTTTCTAAAATCTGATTGTTCAACACAGCAATGAAAACCCACTTTCACAGTTGACAAGTCATCATATCTCAGTAGAGCACAAAGTTTTTTAATTGGTCTAAAACCATAAGTAAAGGAAGTACAGTACAAATTACTACAAATCTCTAAAATATAGAACCGCGGTTTGTGGCAGCGTACACCATGGACTTCGTGATGGCCTGCAATCTGAACGCTTTTCCTTTTAATAAATCGTCCTTAAATATAAATTATATGGCAAATGTACATAACGATGCTTTCCTCAGTCTTTTCAATCCAGTGTTTTGTAAAAGACCAAGCAGTCTGGAAGTCACTCATTCGCGTTGAAACGTCTTTGTAATCCGTGCACACTATCATGAATGAGAATAATCTGAATCTGGTATTCCACTGTCTCTGTAGCTCCTGTTGTTGATGCTGTTTTCATTGTGTGGTGTCTTGTAAAGACTGAGGCCGTTAGGAGGAAAAATAGTGTGTATCACAAATTCCTCTTTAGACACTGGCATGTGATTTATGGGTATCATCTGAAACGAGGTCTCTCTGATCTCCAAGATGGAGTTGTCCTTTTTCGTTCCAGCCTCAGCGTAGTCGTCCTTCCTCCTGCGACCCTTGTTGTATGTGCAGTTCCTGGAAAACAAAGAACCGTTCCTGTGGACGTACCAGCACACCAGGGCCAGCATGATGATGGCCAAAAGTGCGACCGCCCCTCCAATGATAGCAGCTAAAGGCAGACTGGAATTTTTGTAAGGCTCTTTCTCCTGTTCTCTGTTCAGGGTTGTGGTGGGATCATACGCTTTCAGGGAGCCGGTTTCGGTCTCTATGCAAACAGGCGTCTCGTCTGAGAGGTAAATGTTACTTGTTTCCATGGGAACCATGCATATCCGATAAGAAGATTCGGGCTCCAGAGCTGTAAGCAGGTATTCTGTTCTTTCCCCTTGAACTATTGTCTCTGTTATGGATCCAAAAGCAGGACTGTGGCCCAGTTTTAACCAGCTTAGTCTAAGGGCAGTCATGGGCTGAGAAACTCTCCAAGATATGTGCACAGTCTCTGCGCTGCTAGATTTGACGCTTATAGTAATAATCTTCCGACTGGATGGTGTTGTGCTCCGATAGTTTCTCCCCAGCTCTGGACCTTTAACCACAGGTCTTTTAGTCACATATGATGGCCACTGGGGCCTAGAAGGTGGCAAAGTGTTGGAAACCGTGCTGGTCTCATATGTAGGTGAGATGTCTGTTTCTGAGCAGCCAAATAGCTCTGTTGATAAGTCCTTGATGGCCATCCCTTTGACCTTATCAGGGCCCTGGCACATGAAGCCACGCACGTTGACCTTAGACGGTAAAGTTCTCAGCCAGTCACGCACCCATTTCATCCTGCAGTTACAATGCCAGGGGTTGTTACGCAAGAGCAGCTGCGTGAGGTTATCCAGGTCGTCGAACACCCCCATGGGCAGACTGCTCAGGTTGTTTCCTGACAGATCCAAGCGGTACAGCTGTCGCAAAAAAGCAAAGGCACCTGCTGGAACATGATTGATGTGGTTGTCTTGAAGATTTAGCTTCTCCAGGCTTGAACCTGGAAGGTTGGCAGGTGGTGATGTTAGGGAGTTCCGTACCAATGAAAGCTCAGTCAAGTTGACCAAATTTATGAAGACCATCTCCCCGACGCCCCTGTTGTTTAGCAGGTTGCCATCCAAAACCAGTCGTTTCAGGTTTATAAGATCCTGCAGGGAGGCCTCAGAGATAGATGAGATGCGGTTGTCATCAAAACGGAGCTCCTCAATAGTCATGGGTAGACCTGATGGTATGGTGCTGAGATGGTTGCGTGATAAGAAGAGCAGCCTCAAGTGGTTGCTGTCCCGAAACGCTCCCTCTTCGATGCTGACGGCCGACACGGAATTGTCATCCAGGTGTAATTCCTCAATAAAGGGAATCTGTGCCAGTGAGGCGTGCGTGATAGTCCGGATGTTGTTTTCCTGTAAATGAAGCTCTTTCACATTCAGTGGCAGGTTGGTTGGAAACTCATCCAGGTTGTTGCAGTACAAGTAGATCTTCTCAACACTGTTTAGCCGTCGCAGATCCGTAGGGATGCCTGCGCTTTTGATGCGGTTGTTCTGGAGGAAAAGTACCGTGGCGTCCTCTGGGATGCCTGAGGGAATGGAAGTCAAATCCCGGTCGTTGCAGTAGATGAACGTCCCATCGCACCGGCACTGCGAGGGACAGGAGGCTGAGGTCAACAGAGGACTGGCCAGGCCAAGCAAAAGCACAGCTCTGATAAAGAAGACAAAGAAGGTCTTGTATTTGCATGCCATCGCTGATGTCCTTTTTCTGGTTGTTGCCCTTGGAGAAAAATAAAGAGAAAAGTTAAATTCAGGCATTTTAAAGGAAAGGCAAAGCTCTGCTCTAAATAATTGCTGTTTTATGTATGGAAACGCCTGCAGCGCTTTTATTGTACTAAATGATGTAAAGACTAAGAAATGTATATTTCTGCTGTTGAATTAATGAAAACAGGCTATTAGAATTTCCAATAACACGAACGAATGAAAAAGCTGTGATAGCAAAACGTGCCTGAGGTGTTTATCGTGATTGAAATCATTTTTCAAGGTATATCAAAACAATACAAAATATTGAGAATGAAAAGAGGGATTAGAGAGAGAGAGAGAGGAAGCAGGAAAAATGAGTGTAACTGAAGTGGAAGGATATTCCCAATCAGCCGTGGATGTAGATAACGAATTTAAACCCAGCAGCACCCCTGAATGACACGCTTGTGTTTGAGAAGTTTTATCATGTAACGGGTGTAACGCAATCTCAGCCCCTTGTAGTTTTACACATTTCTGCAGTTAGTCAGTGCATGTCAAGGCTGCTTTTTCATTGCTGATGGAACAAAGTCAGGCCTTGTTGATTTAAGTGTTTTAAATTGTGCTTGTTATTTTGTCTTCCTGCAGAACCCGTGTCCGGTGTAGCAGAGTTTAATCCTAGTTTGCAGAAGATGAAGTCCTGTTACTTAAAAGGAATTTGGAAGCATTATAAATTATTCCTGACTCCTGCCAAACTGTAATTGCTTGTAGATTATTTTATATTTCAGTCAGAAATTGTTATGAAAAAGTGTGGATGCGCAGTCACTTCAAATGACTGTAGAAAAACAACTGCAGAACGTTCAAAATAATTTAAGAGCTTTAAAAAAACCACAGAAGACTTTATCCTTTAGCAAACAATAGTAATTTATATATAAGGCTAAATTGCGTGCATTTTTTAAATTAGCCAAATTATGATTTGTTTTTCTTCTGACTGATACCGTTGCTCATTATTTATTTGTTTATATATTAAATGTACGTAATTAATTTTTTATCTAAGCACAATAAGACACAATCATCTGTATTTGTCATACCTGATTTAGAAGAGCCAGTTAATCCTTTGCAGCCCCCAACAATCCAATGAAACTCTAAGCTCTCCTTTCTGTTCTTTCACCAGATGTTTGTTCGTCTCTTCTTTGGTTATATCCTGCCCAAGCTGCTATTTGCTGAACTGATCCTTGTTTGTACCGCTGACCTCCTGTCTTGTACCGCAGTGTCCACAGTTCATGCATTCAAAGGCTTTGCCATGGTTGATAAACCTATAAAGAATGCACCTTCGTCTCCAGACAGAACTTCTCCTGCGCAGGCCTGCAACTCTGTGCAATACTGAACCACCAAACGCATTAAAATAAAAAGCAAAGAACTAAATACGTTGCCTATTGTATGCAAAATCCTGTCTTAAATTGTGATTCCTAATTAAACCCTTTAGGACAGAGCAGAGAGTTTCTGTATCTCCAGAGGCAGAGGCGATGGCATTAAGACCGGTTATCGGTCCGAGCCCGGTCCGTCTGCGGTTCTGAGTGCTCAGATCCAGGGTAGACAGGCCCCACAGTCAGCCTGGAATCCTGTAGCTTCACTCCCAGCAAGAGCATAAATAAAGTATCCAGCCCGGTGGCTCGGAACCGATGTGGTACCGCAGTCCTCCTCCTCCCTGGCTGTGGTTTCACAAACCTGTGCTTGACGCGCAGACGCCCACTCCCTCTCGCATGCTGGACTTCCTGTCAGCGAGGTCAAGGAGAAAAGAGAGAGAAAAACAGCCAATAAGAGGAAGCGTTATTATTATTGAATGCATGTGATGGCTAAACACGTCATTGGTGGCTAGAGAAGGTGAGATTGGCTTTTGTTGTTGTTACTGAGAATGACTTATGGACTGTGTGTTATATGTTGTTAAACAGCATTTATTCAACACTGTGAAATGATTGTATCAAGGCTGAAGTTGAGTCAGACGCCGATGTAGTACTTTTAGTGAAAGCAGTTAAGCTTTTGTGCTTCTGTTTATATGTATCTACAACCGTGATGCTAGTTAAATTGTCTTTTTTAATATGTAGCATGTTTGCACCTAGCTGAAAAAGTACACCACAAAAACTTTATGGATTGTTATTCTCTGCAGGTTGGTCCGCTGCGTTTGAGACCTTTATCAGATCGAGAGAGAGGAAGTGAAAGCGGTATGTGGACGAAACAGGAATTTGAAAGTCCCTTAAGCTTATTGGGTTTCTATATACCAGGGATTTCTTTACTTCGGGGCAAATGACCACAGAGAAAAGCCCCCGGGCTGCAGTGCTTTGATAGTGGACACTGTTTGTGAAACCTGGATTAGTGGAGATGTTGTGGATTTTTATAAAAACCTTTCTTTTCCCTCGTCTTAAGCCTGTGCTGCTAGGATAACCGTGTTCAGCCGTGCTGTGTCTGCTCCTAACCCTAACCCCCCCGATCCTCTCTGTGGAGATGGAGAAAAGACTTCCTTTGCATAAGAAAAGCTGTGGTGGACCCTGTGACAATGGCTGGAGATCGCTCCCTCCTGCCCTGCTAAGTTCTCCGCTGAGCTGCGCTTTCAAAGCTTTCTTAGTGGCTGGTTCAGGAGGAGATGAGGCTGATAAGGAGCTCAGGACAGAGAGAATGAAGCTAAAAATGTAGTGATGCAATCACAGTTGTTGCTTGTAAAGACTGGGCTGTAATGCTGCAAAGGTGTCAAGCAGGGGCATGGGGTGGCCTGACAGCACCTGAGGGCAACGTCCTCGCTGCTCAAACATGCACATGGCAGATGAACGTGGCACAGCTTGTCTCACAGGCCTCATGTGTGTCACCTTTGCTGGCCTTAAGCACCTTCTATAACCTAATTTTTTCTAACACGCCTCTTATGCAGAGTGTTGCATGCATTTCTATCCGCTGAGCCTAAAGACTTGCGCTTTCCCTCATGACTACAGTTGGGCCTTTTCTAAAGCGACCCACGGATGGTAACCTTACTGTGAAACATCACGGGGTATGTCAGATAATTCTGAGACTCTTGTAGCTTGTGACGAGGGGAGATTAGGGAATTGAGGGCCGTAACTTGATTACAGGTCTCGTCAGCTCGGTCTAATAATATACCCCAACCTTCTGTTGAGTCTGAGTGTGCCTGGTGTGGTATCAGCAGATTAACATGAAACAGCAGCTGTAACACTGTTTTAAGGACAGTTGATGCTTGACACAGCTCTTAGCATGCTGAGCTAGCTAAAGTTGTTTCCTTTTTCCCAAATCCTGTGACTTTTTGAAAAGATTTATGAAAAATCTGAAAAATAGACTGTTTGCAGGAATAGAACACAGCTGGCTGACGATGGGCCAATTTTCCAACTCATAGTTTAGAGATGTTGTATTGATTTTGAGAATTATGTGTGTAAAGGACCTGTTTTTCCTGAAGCCTGACACGTAACTGACTGCAAAATTATGTGGAAAAAGAATCGCTGCTGGATTTGTAGTTCACTTAAAACCGTTACCTGACACAGGAGCAGGAAAAAGAAACGTCTGAATTTGTGTTATTCATTTTGAACACGATCTCTTCTGGTTTTCTCAGTAAACCGAGTGAATATCTTACGAGTGGTTGTGTTTCATTTCAAAAGATGCATGGCTGAGATTATTCTATAAAGTTTGATGAAAGCTCAGATCTCCTGGGAAATATGTGTCGGCTGATAGACAGTTATAGCCATGAAACTCAAACAGTAAAAAAGACACGGGCTGTTCACCTCGTACCCGTCACCTAAACCTGTTAATAATTTGATGCAATTTCGTGCTGCATGATCAGCCGGACGAGCGTTTCTGAGTTTCCCTCCGCTCCTCGATTTCACTGACGTGACAGAGCTTCATTGTACATTACAAGGCAAGCATAAGGGCCCTGGTATTCACTCTTCTGCTTACTGAACTCCTTTCACTAAGAATTATTGGCTTTTTCACATTTGGTTAAACCCCCGGCCCCTCATCTCACACACTGCTCAGGGACAGAATGAAAGAAAGAGACACGGAATGTCAAATGACGGACGTTTCTCACTATCGTTCTAATAGGCTGTGTTTTCCTGTTAGAAGAGCAGTCCAACAGCCAGGCCTATTTCTGCTTCGTTGCGTTGCTCTAGTGACGTTCAATTGAGCATTCTGGTTCAACTGGAACTGTAGCCACTGTAACAACCTTTGCTTATTTAATGCAAGTCTTTTTAAGTGAGTCTGGAGCTGTAGTTTTTTTCTAGTTTCCTGCTTTGTGCCTCGTCTCTGTCTGAAAGTAATTATGCAACACAAACGTGGAGAACGGATTAATGTTCAGGACAAAAGACGACCCTCACAAGCACACACTTGATTTCAGAGTGAGATATTTCTGTCACGAAAATAAACGGATGTTATTGCAGTAAGACGATGTTATCAGCCTTGCTTAAGTTGATTAGTTTTATATTAAATGGAGAAGCATGTAAAATAAACCCATGAAAAAGTATTTTAAACATACATATTTGTTTTAAATGATTATAGGCTAATGGTAATCCTTTATCTATAGATTTTAAAAGATTGTGTTTCTGCATTTATGGAAATGAGTCCATGCATGAATTCTTAAACGCAGCACTTTGCATAATTTTTAAATTCGGATTGGATGTTTTTTATTCGTTCCCAAAAATGCTGTCACATTTGATCAGTGCCTTTGCATGAAAGAAGGCATTTAGGATTAAATTAAATTTGCACTACAGTCCTGATTGGTAGGTCAGCTCTTATTTCTCAATAGATAATAGATTCTGAACCCCAGGCAGGATTTGAACTAAATGCTTCTCTTTGTCACGTTGTGTCTTATGTCTGTGGAACTGGAGGCAAATCAAACCTAGAGCCTGGTGGGCTGAAAGATGAAGCACACATCCCTGCCCACATGTTTGGAAGGAGAAGGGCTTCGGTTTGGACATGGTTTTAATGTTAATTTAGTAGCAGGCTATTGTGTTAACGGTTCCCCTCTCGGTGCAGTTTTGGGCGGATGATCCGCTACTTTCCCTGGCTGTATTTTAGGGGATACAGGGGGTCTCCTTTTGTACTGGACTGAAAAGAGAGCGGTCTGCAGCAGCTGCGCTGGTTTTCCCCACTTGGGGGTGGTAGGTTCTTCTGAATCGGGCCTGTTAATGTCAGACACGCACTTGGAGGCTGAGTTGGCGCTTTAATGACCACATTTGTACCCCCTGCTAGGGTACAGGGGGCAGCATTTGCTGGACAAGGGCAGAAAGAGTTGATTTACTGCACTGTACTTTTTGGTTTTGATCCAAAGGGGTAAATTATATTAAAGTTAAAACTAAAATTCACGTTTTCTGTTTAAATTTTTTAAAGATGTTAGTAAGTAAACGCTAAGATGCGCGTTTCACAAATGAACATCTAGGCTTGTTTTTGATGGTTCATTGTGAAGAACGGCCTCGGGAGGTCAGGGGTCGGCTGCCAACACGAGTGGAGAATTCGGCTGTACGATCTGTTTTGTCCTCTGCACAAAAGGGTGACAGACTCTTTTTCTGTATCCCTGAAAGACATGAACATTTCATGTTGACTCCCAGTCAAAGCCACGGACCACTGCGTTTAGCCTCCGGCGTTCGTAGTTGAAAACAAAGACTGCTCTCCGTCTGGGTTCTGGTAAACATACTGCATTGATGCATACGCTTTTATATTAAAATAATGTTGATTTTCCTTCTTGTCTGTTGGCCTGTATATACGATAATATTTGGAGTAAGATTTACAGTGTTAGCTTAGAGGGGTGGTATTAACTAATACAAATTGTTTATGCAAGTGAAAGGACTACAGAGGGCTTTTGACACGTCCAACAAAGAGCAACGTATTCATTAATTTTATTACCCTCCTTACACAACCCATTTGTGTTCCTCAGCTATTATCATGCTAAAAATGACTCTGAATAAACTGGGTAGTGTGTATTTGCACATTAAACCCAAAGCTGGGGTTAAATAACTTGTACTTTAAGAGCGAGTATGTGATCAGATATAGATTTAAGAGAGATACACTTGATCCTATCATCTACCCATTACATTTATCCACAATAATTTTGGATTAGTCGTTTAAAATGATTCCATCAGTTTTTCTGAAGACATGCGCTGTTATCGTCCTCGGTGCTTCTTTATCTACCCAAACCTGTTATTTTAATCTACAGTTTTCTGGCTGACAGATACGAAAGTTTATCTTTAGATAACTTGTAAAGCTCCTTAAAAGAAGGCTGATTGGGCTTTGATGGTGAATCTTGAGCGCAGAGCGTCAGATCTCAGCTGCGCCATAACGCGGAGCGCAAAGCGCAAAGGAGCGCAAACGCACAGGCCAGTCTGTCAGTCGTTTAAGTTATTTAAGCGTCAAAACGCTTCGGTCATGATGAAAACTGCGTTGTGCGCCGCTGCCTGTGTTTATAATGCTGGGCGAGCGGCGGTCGCGTCGCGTCGCTCGCCGTGCGGATGGGGCGTCAGTCTCCGCATCTGTCCGATCCTGCGCCCGTTGCTTATTTCGGTCGCCGTCTCATCGCGGCTCCTGACATGATCGTGCCCGTTTTAAACGCAATGTGCTCGTTTGCTTCGCGATGAAACGTTTAATGTACGAACGTGACCGGATTTGTGACCAAACGCACGAAGTTTACGCGTCCCTGTTGATCGCGCGCTATAAAGCATTAAATCTGCAGTGCGTGTTTTTAGTAGTTGTTTTGGGTGGAAAAGTCCTGGTGTGTTTTAGTCATCCTGATACGTTTATTGACGCGTTTTAGGGGGTGGAAGAGAAGTTTATGTTGCGTTTATTCTGCGCGCAATGGCACGGAGACTTAAATTGTTTTGCGAATGCGCATCGATTCCTAAACTGCACACGAAAGGCTCTTGTATTACATGACATTGGATTTCAGCGCTTCTGTACTTGTGTGAGTTCGCATTGCAATTGCATTTCGGTCCGATCCCATAGGATCTGCCTGCAGTCGAAATAAACCCATTTCCCCAGCGCTGAGCTCCTCTGATGGAACTATCAAGACTGTCAGAGCAAACGACCAGAGATGCAAAAGTTTCCAAGCAAAGACCGCAGCTCGGATCTTTGTGAGCGATTATAAATGTTTCATTTTCCTGACTTGAGACGAAACACAGATGAATATTTGCTCTGTGCATATTTTGAAGGTTTTAAATAAACCCGAGGTGATGGAATGAATAAGGGGAGATAAAAACAGAATGAGGGAAAACCCTTAAAAAACACGCACTTACCTGCCGAAGCAATAATTCAAAAAGGGAATATCAAAAATATCCTTAAAGAAAATATAAAAGCAGTCCACGGGATAAATCCAAAGGTTGGAAGATGATTTCAATTCCCAGAAAAAGAGCTCGGAAGGCTCAGTAGCAGCAGGGTGTGTTTTTATCTCCACACACACTTGTTCACACACACACACACACTCCTTTGGCTCAGAGAGACTAGATAGAAGAGTCAGCAGATCTGGTCTCCTGCCTGCAGCTTCACTACAAGTGTGAGATTGCAGCTGCCTCCAGCCCTGCTTCAACACAGCGCTGATGTCATCGGAGGGCGGAGCTTACAGTCTCTCTCTCTCTCTCTCTCTCTCTCTCTCTCTCTCTCTCTCTCCAGGTTACTGTACCGTGGCCACTAGGGGGAGCAGGAGAAAGGCGGATGAATGTGGAGCTGTCTGAAACGGGCATTGCATGTGCTTGTGTTAAGATGACCACCAGAAGCATTATTTAGATGTGTGTGTTTAAGCATTAAGTAACAGAGTTTATATATGAAGGGAGCGATATGCTGAAACAGGGCCGGCGGTTTAGCAGGTGTTTGTGTGCGTTTATTTAAATCCGAGCAGCGAGAGCGTCTGTAAGAGAGCGTGTTGTAAACGGCTTCTTGGTTTCACAGCACGTTATGAATTTTTAAGCTCTGAAGTCGGGCGTTGTGTTCAGCCTCATTATGCTTATTAAGTTTTAAAGTGGCTCCAAATGGCGAGTTTGCTCCCTCATAAAGCAACAGCACAGACTGTGTCATCGTCTCCAAAGGGCTTTGGAGGAACGTTGCACAATCTGCTCCGTTGTGACCCGAACGAACCTTTTCCACTGCCTTTGGATAAGCGACTGTTCACCTGATGGATAAAAATGGTTTTTCATTTGGAAGCAAAGGTAGACGGCGTAGCTCTGGTTCAACGTGACCTTTTTACGGTGCTCAGATGATTCTAGTTTTTTATTAGTTGCGTGGGATTTTTCTGGCATGCCTTCGCTGGCAGCTGATCATCTGTCTTAACTTATTTCGTTTTCACCATAAAGCAACAGATTTACCCTGTAGAATGTGGGTCAGTCAGTGATCGGTGACTCCAGTGGCCTTCGGTAACAGAGATAAAGCCTGACCTATTTTTACTGTGTTGTTTGACTGAGTGCATGGCCCAAGCATTGGACGGACACAGTTAGTTGCCATTGGTCTTTCACAAGACCCGTTCTGATTGGTTAAACTCTTGTTGCGTGCCAAACAGTGTTCAGATAAAGTGGACCAATTTTAAACAATTCTGAGTTCCCATGGTCATGAAAAACTAGCAAATTTTAGTTGAGATTGCCACACCTGAAACAGTAATGGAAACATATGTAGCGAATAAAGTTTTTATTAGTTTTTCTGTGCTTTGAAATATTTAATTGGCTAGATATTGCTCTTTGTGAGGGATTGTGTGATAACATGTTAAGATTCTAAACAGAAACTGTTGTAAACTAATAAGTGTAATTATTGATATCTTTTAATTCCCAAGATTAGTACCTGACAACCACACGGAAATCTGCCCCAACATCATCTACAAAGCAAACAGGTTTGAGATCTTTTTAGATGAAGTAGAATGTTTAGCAGAAACTCCTGGTCACCTTCACTATCTTCTCATGTAGCTTCACAAGCTTCTGTTTTCCTGGTTTGATGAAGCAGTAATGTAGATGTTCTTTCCACCATAGCTTTTACTGCAGGTCCAGGTGTGATGTTTGTAGGGTCGGAGGTTGAGAAGCAGGGCATGGTCGTAGGTGATAAGAGGTCACCAGAGGCCATCGTGGGCAACGATCCGTCTGTCCTCCACTCCGGGATGGATCACGACTCTGGCCCCTGTATCCGACCCCTCCGGCATTTTTCTCTCCTAAATCAGACTAGGCTTTGTCTGTCATCAGTCCTTGATTGACTCTTAGGTGTACAAAGAGCCCCAGTGGAGGGCCCCAAGAGGGTCCGATTACCACTATATGAGTCCTGTTGGGGGAATCTGTGGCCCAGGTCATCTGTTGTTTGGTAGAATGAGGGTTCCTCATCTTTCTCAAAGATGCCATTTGTTTTATCTCCACCATCTCAATGTGTTTTGACAACAGACACGGCTTTGAAGGATCTCAGGAGCTTCTCGTCTCGCTCTCCTGCTCTCGTTGGTTGTAGTTAGGGGGTGGAGATGAGCATAGCTGAGTTTATTAAAGCACTTGATGCATTTAAGTGCCAACAAGGACATTTTTAGATCAGGCTCTAAGTGGGCCCGTGCATGAGGAGCAACTGACCTCTGCTTTCAAGGGTGTTCACGGCACATTCCTTGCGTGACAGGCAAATAAGGCACATTAAATCAGGCTTTCATTTACTGATGCATGTTTCTTCTGCGACGCTGTTCATTTGAAAGGAATTTACAGCACCGCTGTGTCCAAATCAAAGCCATAGCAGAACTCGCTCGTTTCAGAGACTTGTTGAGGAGTTTGTCCTTCTGATCTTTACACCTCATGTGTGCATTTCACGCCCCTGACTCATTCTCAAACAAACTGTGCTTTGTATTTGAAAAGTGGTTTTCTTTGTCTCCTTCTCTCTTTCTCTCTGTCTCACTCACTCACTTTTTCTTCTCACTCACTCACTCTTCTACTCATTCACTCTTTCTTCAACTCACTCACTCGCTCACTATTGTTTACATAGTTAAAATAAGGAACATACCATTCCATTGTTTTCATTATTAATTTTAATTATTACTTTTTTATTATTTCTTAATTAGATTTTGTTTTATACAGTTGGAGGTTAAATTGTGTAAAACATTTACATATTTATGAACAGGAGGAGATAACTTTGCTAACTATAGGAAACTGTCTGAGGCTTTTGTGTGCTAATAACAGAGCACACACACACACACACACACACTTGGTGCATGTTTGTTTGGGTTTTTAAATGAGGGCATATCACAGACTTCAGCTGTTTTTTTGGATGAAACTACTCTTAATTAATATTCCTTATCCTATTCCTACCTCCAAAAAATCTGGGTTTTTATTTTAAATAGTTTGTTTAACTTCTCAGTAAGTCCATACATGCACGCTCTGTCTAGAACACACAGTTGAGGATTTTTTTGTCCTGAACTCATGCACAATTAAAAGCAACATGGAGAAGTCTGTGCCAAATATCTGCTTTGTGTCTCTTTTTTATTTCCTTCTGGTTCATTTCCATAATCATTCACCACGGGCAATTAGCAACGATCTCAGTGCTGCTGACTTCTCATCCTCTCTGCCACTTCCACCGAGACCTCCGCAATATGGCAAAATGTGGATCGCAGGATGGGCTCCAGCGCCGCGAGCAAATGTTCGCGCTCGTGGCATTGGCTGGATGATACATGGGAGGAAAATCACTTCCTGCCCAGACTGCCAGCTTATCATACTGTATGACTGCTCCAACAGCCCGGTTCTGAGATGGGACGCTTCTCTACCCTGTCAATACTGTTCTTTCTAACCCCTTTTTTTTCCAGAATTGCAAATCCCAGATGTTTAGCATTAAGTCCCTCGGTCTCTGGAGACCAAGAATCTTCTAAAGAACAACAGCCAATCCAAACTGACTTCCTGCTGTTTGGACCGACAGATACGCTGAACCGAGGGCCTGAGTCAGCGGTCAGCACTTTTGTGTATTTGTGAGGAAATTCTTACAAACAGCCCTCTGGGTTGTCTTCATCTGTTTTCCCATTGTGTTCCTCGCTTGTTTTTCTAAGACCCCTCATGTCTTTGCTGCAGGGAAGGGGGATGGAGGGAGGGGTTGAATGAGTCGTTGGGGGAAGGGTTGAGGTCCACTTGTCAACTGTGTGGAAACCTCTGGACCTCCCAGCGGTTAATGAGCTTGGAAACAATGGTCTCAGATCAGATCAGAAAGCCCACTTTTAAGCCCCTCCCACCTCTTTTAGGCATATCAGTATTATTGAGAGAGTTTGAAGATCAAACATCCACAGTCTGTAACGTCTACAGTGTAGCTCATTTTCTCTCCTCCGTTTACAGTTTCAGCCCTAAATCTGTAATTAGTCAAATAACAATCTTCTCACTTTCTTTCAGATGCAGAAGCTCCTACAACTTCACAGCAGGAATTCAGCGGTGCGATTGAAAGTCTCCTGAGGACTTTCTCGTTCTTTCAAACGCACAAAATTTCAAAGAATCCACATTGAAAACGTACCTCAGTCCCTGCGCTCGTCGTGACGCCTGATTTTTATTGTTTATCAAAGGAAGCTCGCCGGTGGTTTTTGTTTGTCTCGCTCCTCTGAGAGGAAGCAATGCGTAATGACATTAAAGGTTTGCTAACACAAACACACACGGAAATTATAGATAAGGTTGATAAACAGGCCTGTGATAAAGAGCGCAGCTTTATTTTCTCTGGTTTAGCTCGGCTTCACGATGACTGTGGACAGCGAGATTGTTCACACAAAGAGTTATATGGTAATTAAAGCCGTTGGAATGAAAGTTATTATTTTGAATTATGTGCGCTCATTTTTTTGTTTTCATTAATTTTCACAGAAACAAAAATAAAACAATCTAAAAGAATGCAAATAGATTTTGGCTGAATCCATTTTAAATTGGTCTTGGCTGTTTTTTCCACAGAATGCGCTAAATTTTCCCCGTTACCTCATTTATCGTCTCGAGATATGACAGAAACAGCCATTTACAGCCGCTCGTAAAAACGCGCTTCGCCGCTCACAAACTGTACACACTGAAAACTTTACAGCACTTTAAAGATTCACATCTGCTGTGAATCAGCGTGCTGGAGAAAGACAAGAAACCGTTGTGTTTTCATGTTCTCCAGTTTAGGTTGAAACAATGTACCTTCAGCTCTGCTTTTTATGACATGTCTCACCTCCTTTTGACTTATGTTGTAGCTACAGCGGGGCCACATTACTGCCTTCAATTTCAGCCACTTTTTTGCTTTGTAAAGGTGAAATGTCACATTTTTTGCACCACTAGCAGTAACAATTTAAACGTTAAAAAGCCTGTTTTTTTTTTTTTTTAGTTTTTCAGAGCACTCCCTCTCATCCGTCATTGGGCGGACCAACTGATAGCTCCACCCCCAAAGTCATGTCATTGGACCTAAGCTGTGATGTCAGGCTGGTTGGAATTCTCCAACAAACTGGAATGTGTTTTTATAGCACTACAGATGAACGTTTTCAGACATCCTGGGAAAAAAAACATTTTAAATGGCTAACATAACTATTTCTGCATATTAAGCTCAGAAAGGAGAAATTACACCCTTCACCTTTAAATAATTCAGCAATGCTTGTAATAAAAAGGAAAATCATTATTGCTAATGAACCTTGGAAGATTGAATACTAAGTGGCTTCCTTAGAACGTCAGAAAATTGCCTTTTGATCTTTAACACTGAAGCGTTATCACATGTTAGCGATGCCCGGAGAAACCCTAAACTCTCGCTGTTGTCGTACTTGAGAAAAGGAAGGAGACCATTATGAACTACTGTGTCTCTCTTAGAGAGGTGTTGACTTTGAACCTGTGTGCCAATCATGAAATGTGATTTATCCTTTCAGAACTCAAGGTGTTTTCTTAACACCTCAGAAGCTTCTGCATGCCTCAGCGTTCTTCTCCGGTGCTCGTGTGAGCGGCGGATCAGATTTACAGCGTGTCTTTGTGAGGAACGACTCAAAGGCAGACAGGAATGGAATGATGACAGGTAAATGAGGAGAACCGTTTAGCGCTGAAGGCTTGTGTGTACCTCACACTAGAGTTTCCCCTTCCATTAGTGACTGTTGTTCCCAATGAGAACTGACAATTTGTCGCCATCGCCCGGGACGCCGAAAGGCGAGGATTAAAGTAACCGGAGAAGGTTGCTGTCGGACATTCTTTGTCCTTGAGAGAGGAGCGTTTATTTCTGTCGTTTCCCATGCTGCTCTGAGAGCATGTGGGGTTGTCTGACCTGTGTGTTTGTGTTCAGTTTGGTTATAGTGTATAATTTTGACTTCAGCGTAGCGTCATGCATGGAACTAGAGAGTTTAGAGATGGAATAGTCTGATAAAGAGTTTCAAACAAGAACTTCCACTTCGAGGCTTGTGAAGGGTCAGCAGTCGTGCAGTTGTTGTCTAAAATGATTTTTTAAATGAAAAATAGTATTTAAAGTTACCAAATTAATTTAGCTAAAGAGCTACTTTGTAGTGTTCAGTACATGAACACATTTAAGCGCAGTATTATTTTGTACATCAGTAACTATTACTGTTACAGCTTTGGAACGTAATCAACAAATTAAATGAAAACGTCACCCATGCTGGCAAAATGAGTCGCAATGAGCAAGTTTTCAAAATTGAGTTCTTGTTATTTTCATGTTCTCTGATGAATTGAGAAAAGAGCAGAAAATGGCAATTTTTCATGGATTATTAAAAAAGGAAAGATTAAGGAAGCTAAACCTCACAGAAAACATACAAATACAGATGATTTCAGATGTTAAACTGCTGTTTAGAGCTTTGGGATCGCTAGACGAGGGTTTAATGAACTCATTTTTGTGAATACCTCAAATTAGACCGTAATTGGCTTGTGCTCATTCCAACTCATTTTGCCAGCACAGGTCACAAATACATTTATAATCCGTTACATGCATTTTATTATAAGCCACGCTTGTAATTTTAGTCACAATAAATTTGACTTCCTAAACAGAGAAGTTCACGCTGTCTGAACTGAAAGTCTGAATCTTTAATACGAAATAATTTGTCTTTTAATTCACCATTTGATTGAATAAGACACTATTTTTTACAGTCGGCTGCTCTGGCAAGCAAAAACTCCCACTAGCTTTGCCTTCAAATTGAAGGTCAGTCTAATAATGCGTGGATGACATTTCAACCCTCTCCTACAGTACGAGAATTACTATCCTGCTGAGATCAGCTGCGATGAAGGAAGTGAAATCACTGGTCTTTGTGTGAGGATGTCGGCCCTCGAGTGAGTGACAATGTGGGCGCCCACCAGTCATTGTGAGAACAATGTGTGTATCTGTCAGTCTGTTGTTTTCACATGTTCCTCACGCTGTTTTACATGTCTTAGGCTAGACTAAAAGAACCCATTTGCATCAGAGCCGCAGCGTTGGGTCGGTTCTGCAGGAACCTCCTCGGTAAAAGACGGATGAGCGGCATGCAGAGCTTCTTTGTGGAGGTGTGGAGGAAAAGACGGATGGAGGCAGTGCTGGTGTTGATGAATTCTCCTCCAGGGTCCCGATCGTTTCCTTTTAGCTGCTGACTCAGTGCCGTCTGGGCCCCCGCCGTCCCCTGCGGCCGCAATCTGATGTGTGTGTTTGCCAGTCTTCTCCCACACTTCAGGAGCCGTCAGAGACATCCCAAAATCACGTAGCGTCTCGTTTAACTACATTAAATGGCAGAAGTAGGTTGAACCGTTCGTACGTTTTGAAAGCAGCATGAAAACGAATCAGTGGGGTGTAAAGAAATGTTTTTCTCTTCATTTTGCACTGTGGCTGAATTAACATTTACATTGTGACTTTGACAGGGACTTGCAGCGCATTGGAGTTGAAACGCAAACCGTATTGTTGCGATTACAGTGTTCCACCTACAGGAACCAGAACTGTAGGAATAACAGCTCTGCTTTTGAACTGTAGTTTTAGTAAGCAATCGAGTTTCCTTTCTCATTTATCAGCGCAGCCTCTTCTGTTGTTTTGGTGCATCTATGAGTGTGTGTGTGTAAAGACAGACGGATGGGACGTGTCAGACTCTCTTATAGGACGCTGCAAACTCTGTCTGCTCACTGGACCCTGCCGAGGATGGATTAATGCAGACTTTCGGCTTGGCACATACCGTGAGCCAATTACAAGCTAATGTCTGGCTGATTGAAAGGCGGTTGGTTGTGTGTGTGTGTAGCTGTGTAAAGGTGTGTGTGTTGTTGTGGTCAGTGAAAGCATCTTTTCTCAGTTGTATAAAGGTCATTTCCTCCATGCAAAAATGTCAGCATCCTCCTTTTGGAAGCTTTTAGCAGCTAAATAACATTATGTGCTGTATAATATCACATCTCAGAAAACAATAACATGTTAATGCCAGTCGGACCCTCGTCACCTCATACGACCCGCCATTGAGTTAAAGAGTTACGCCGTGTTTAAATAGGTGGAGAGAGAGTGATATACAAACCTGTGAACTTAAAATATGACTTAAAATATGGATTTTTTTTTAAGGGTGCATTAAATATATTTTATATAAAGGAATAATTTAGTCACAGCAGATTTACATAAAATCATTGCTGAAAATGTGCAATATCTTGAATAGTTTTTTCTACTTTATTTTTACTGCATTTATTTGCAGAAGTGCAGAAGAATTTTTTAATATCTTAAAGTAGAAACTCTTAAAGTCCTCGTATCAAATGCAGTTTTGCTTTTCAGTTATTTCCTTTGTTTTAAAAATGAAACACAACAGCAGGACTGGGGTTGTGTTGTTTTGCTGTGTGAGGTTAAGCGTTTACACGGATTTGCATGGAACTCGTCTCGCACCAGTTGTGCAGCGGACGTGAGTAATGTCTGAAGTCATGCGGCTTATTGTGGACAGGTGTGATTTGTATGATTTGTGCTTGTTGAACGATAAAATGGATGAAAAAACATCCCGTAGACTTGCATTGAAAGAGTTCTGTGCCATATTTAGGAACCAGGAAATCACAGAGTATTGGGGGCGGAGTCTGAAAGAAGCTCACCAGTGATCATTCAAAACACACTAGCAACATATTAACAACTGAAATGCTAACTGTACAACAATAACCACTTATCACATCATCACGTGAGTTTTGTGATCGACAATCACTTCTCAGTCCATTGGAAATACAAAAATGTCCATTTAGTATCGTTCTTTTTCTGAATGAAGTTGTCTTTTAAATTCACACTCTACTGTAATTCTTTCCAGCTGACAGCGTATTAACATTTTGGTACAGTTTCCATTCAGGGCTGTGAACCGCAGCGAAACACAGTTTTCTAGAATTCCCCGTCACACGTTCTTGACTGGTAAAAGCGGGAGAACAGGAACGTAAAGAGCAGGAGAGATTTCACTTAACCTCCGCTGGATTAGTCCTCATGCCTGCTTTAGCAAGGCTAAAAGGAAGCGTCCCAACACATGCATCAATACAGGCCACCCTCAGCCTGTCTCGAGATCCGCTAACAGATCGACTTAAGCCCAACTTTAGATGCTGAGCTGGTCTCAACTTGCTGAAAAGAGTTGATATGCCTTTAGAGAAGTGAGTCGCTAGTAAATCTGCTTTAATGTTTATACCTGGGATTTCAGAATTAGCTTTAGGTTGTGTGTGTGTGTGTGTGTGTTTACTTTACCATATATTTGGCACAAATTTGTACCCAGCAGTCAACAAAATCTGACAAATTTAAGCAAACACTCCTTTAGGAGGTCGTCTTTATTTGTATAAATGCTATAAAGTTCAGTATATAAAGTTTTTTTTAATTGTTTTTAAAGTTTAACTTTTTTTACTTTGTGAAAATGCAGTTTTCTGTAGGAGATACAGTGTGGGTTTGGGTATATGAATGATAACTAGCTGTGTATGAAAACAACAAGTCTGTGGAATGTCCTCATTTAGGTAGTTAAGTAAACGTGTGTGTGTGTGTGTGTGTGTGTGTAACTGGCATTCACTACTTTATGGGGACCGAATGTTAGTAATCCCAGTGGATTGTGTTGTTTTGGGGACATTTTTTGGCCCTTATGAGGAAAAAAGCTTATAAATAATACAGAATTTAGAAAATCCGTACATAATTATTACATCTATAGAACCGCATTAAACCCCAGCATTTGTGTGGTTGTGTGTGAATACGACTGATGTTCCCTGCTGTAGTGTTTGACCCCTAAAGGCATGTAGTCTGCAGGTCAAACCGGAGACGGAGTCACCGTGTGTGTGCGTCTGGGTGATGACTGCAGTCTAGTTGTGTCTCCGCAGTGTTGACTCAGGACGGTCGTTGACATTCCCTCCATGTTTGGCTTGGCTTTCTTCAGTTCCCTCTTCAAACATACACCAACAACTGCTAAAACACACTCACACAGGACCCAACAGGTGAGACCTCAGTGAGACAGTTGGAGGCATGTGTGAGCTGTCCCGGCCCCGCGGCTCATAACTCTGTCATTCATGTTTGAATTGTAAACACACTGTCTGTGTAGAGATGTTTAGTCTTGATGGTGTGATTCACTCACGCTCCTGTTAGCGTTGTGACAGTATCAGATTTTCAAGAGAATTCATGGTAACAATATCACAGTTTCTATTGACCTAAAAAATTAACAAGTAATGCTATCACACAAAATGTTTGTTTAGCATTTTGTCTTTTTTGGCAAACGAGTAACAGTCAAACAAAAAAAGGGAGTTTAGGGAGGCAGTAAAAGTTTGTTACCATTGAAAATGTTAAACGGGTGCAATCACACAACCTACTTTGTTGAAGTGTCAACCAGACAGTGGTACTAAATTAATCATAATTTTTCATATGTGTAGTATTAACACATATCAATAATCATGGTTATTAAAATCATGATTACAGTCAGTAATGGTATTTTGTGACGCCCCCCCAGAGTCTTGGTGTTGTCTCTGCCTGCTGTTGTGGTTCTGACTGGATGTGTCTCGTTGTTTGTGGTAAATGTTTATTTCAGGTGTTGCGGCGCTGATGCGACAGGAAAACCGGGTTTATGGATTTTCAGCGCTAGGGGAGGAAGCGGGGGGCAACGGGAACAGCTGCGTTTGCGTGTTGGTTGGCGTTCATTCATATATAACTCATCATCACGCTCCAATCACAGGTCTCAGATCCATTAATCAGACCCCAGTCAGGCAGGCCGGCGCTCTCTCACAATCTCTCTGCCCACAGGCACGTTGTGAAACTTCACGCCTGTAGTGTCACTCCTGAGGAACGAGGGCGGTGGGGGAAATATATGAGAAAACAAAAGTGACGTGTGCTGGTAGGCGAGAATTTAATCAGCTGAAACATCATTTAAGCTTGGAAGTGATTTTTTTTTCTGTAGGAGACCAGGTGCACGATACACCTGCAGTGTTGTGTGTGTGTGTAAGTGTGTGTGTGCTTTCCACCTCTTAATTGGAGTGTGCTATCCTTGCTAATGAATATTCTCTCCCTGCCTTATCCAGTGTGGGTGGGAGCTCTTCTGGGAATTAGTACAATCCCAGTACATCTCCCAGTCCAACCCAAGAGATTTGGAGCCGCTTCTCAAACACCCACTCTATCATTCTTGACCACATTATCGCTCGACGCCCTCAATTTCAACGTTTTAAAGCTGAAATCTGTCATTTTTAGTTAAAAATGATCATCTGTTAGTTGGAAAATACACAACAGATCAGTGTTCAAAACAATCCTTAGTATAATTCACAATGGTAAGTTTATAATAATGATTTACAATTTGATGATAATTTATATATATTTTTTAAGTTTTCTGGTCTGATTTTCTGAAAAATGTCAGTTTGAATTAGTTTGAATATAAAGTTAATAACACCACTTGCAATGTTATGACTTAAGCAGAGATGGCGATAGAGAGACTAACATTACAGATTGCAGCTTTAAATGATGCATTGTTGGAGTCGAACATGTAAACATTCGTTCCCACAGAGTTTCATATGCACTTCCCGCAAGCTGCTTTAAACTGTCATAATATAAAACTGCAGAGAATTATAGTGTGTTAGGAGAGTTTTGTGGCTTTGTGATGGTGATAAAGCCAGGGGGAATTCTGGGAGACGAGTTTAACTGGGTGACAGACCACATGAAAGTCTAGTGAAAAATACTCTGCCTGGCTCTTTGTCTAGGGTACAGCGTTGGGATTTTGCATTGAGCAGAATGTTTCTAATGTTGTGCAGAAAAAGCTGGAGTTGTGATGAAACTAGTCAGTTCAGGAACAGTTTCCAAACTCCAGTAATGGGACTTAGAGTTCACAAACCTGGTGTGCAGGGTGGTCCGCTTAATCCTTAAAATTCACCCAGTGTCTTACCTGACCTGGAAATGCCCTGTCAGAACATGTCAGTTCTGTGTGTGTGTGTGTGTGTGTGTGTGTGTGCCCACATAAGCTTTGTGTTTGGTTTCTGTGTTTGAGCAAAACCAATATTAGCGCCTGGAGATGTTTCGTATCCGGCAATTGTTATTAAACCACTGCTGTCAGGGAAACTAAGTTTTGTTTATGGTTGTTTATTGCTTTTGTGGACTGAAATGTTTGGGTTAGTAGATTATTAGATCTGTTTAATGTAGTTATCACTAAACACAGTTGGAAGGGATGCAGTTTAAGATAATTAGCACATTTATTGGTCTGAATGTACACACTCGCTGTCGCTAATGTGTCTGTAGACGTCACGTTCCTAGATTGTGCTACATCCTGTTTTCTGTTGGCACTCTCGCTTCTTTTCCTGTCAAAGCAGAGTCCTTAACATCTGTGCTTAGTACACCAAACGTGTCTCTCCACAGTGTTCCCCAGAGAACGTTGCTGTTATCTCCAAATAGCTTAAATATTTTGTGTATCTCTGTGTGGGTCTTACGTGTGTCGCAAGCATATAATCAAAACTAATCTAAGAGTGTTTAATAAGTCAGATTTGTAAAGAGATTTTTTTGAAAGCACAGAAAGTTTGGCTCTCAGTTAATAGCAGAGTTTCAAGACTAACATTTCTGAATTGTTACCCTGAGCCAGTTCTACCGCGGTGCTTTGGATAAAACGGCGACGCTTTTACACTCTTTGTGTTTTGAATTCCATCTGCTTGTTGTGTAAGACTGTAGCCAGACACAGCAGTAGGCTCGCCTTCCATTAGTCAAAGCCTCATGCTTCTCTCTCTTGGTCTCTAGCTGTAAAGGCCTCCAAAAACAAAACAAAAGCAAACAAACAAAAAAGACAAAGATGGTGGCCCAGTGATCCTGCTGTGGCTTTTTGGAGGGATTTCTCGAGCTGAGCCCCTCGTTCCCTCTTTTATCTGTCAGATTATAAATCACCTTTTGAATCGCTGAGGCAGATTGACTTGAGATTCGAGGCGATTCTCAAATGAGTTTAGTGGCTTAGCCAGAAAGTAAAGCTGCCATTAGGGTGGCGATTCTGAGATTATTAGAAGTTTGTGAAATGTGTGATTTACAATATTTAATCGCTTGTTTATTCTAGAGGCTCTATGAACAAAATTTGGATATTAATGTCATTATTCTGTTTAAAAATAATTCTAGCCATGAGTTAATGCCATTTTTGGATAAGACAGTAAATTCAAATTTCCCATTTTATAGCTTTTTTTTACATTGAACCAAAATATATGATTATTTAAAATAATATATCTGTCTAATCAAACTTTGTGTAATTTGTAAAGTAAATAATTTTATCCATCGCACTGCTTTTCAAAGGTAAATGTGAGCCTTTGCCGTCCAACGATCAACTTTATTTATACCTCAAATTGGCTAATAAAATGTTTGTGCACATGGCAAGAAAATGTTGTATTTGTGATCCGCCTTTTGGGCTTTTCATTTCCACGCTCTTAAACTTTGGTTGTGTGCCGTGTTCCTCATTAGTTTTGTGGGTGTTGTGCAGCGCTTAACAAGCTATTTGTTTGTGTGACTCCAGCAGGTGTGTCTCTGGGTTCACGAGACGGCATGGTAAGATCGGCTCGTGTGACTGTAATTACTAATTTAGGGAAAGTGCGGCGAAAACAAACAGCGATGGCAGAGGAGGAAAATGTTGGTTGATTGAGCGAGAGAAGTGAGAAAGAGAGAGGATGCCTCTCTCGCCCAGCTGCCTTCAACTCCTGTTCTGCACAGGTAATTCCTTTCAAAGCCATCCAATCAGCTCATACGATTGAATTTCAATGTGCCCGGTAACAACACCCTCTCTCTGTGCACTCAGCTGATTGGTGGACTGCATCTCTCTCTCTAGAGAGAGCGAGAGCTTGACATTATTGCTTATATGCATGTCTTTCTTCCTCTGGCTGTAGTTCAGATTTAAGAAGTCGCTCTGTAAATGCAGTGCAGTAATAATGTTTTTTAACACGCGGCCGCAGCTTCACCTCCCTTGGCTTTGCGACCAATTTCGCATGTTGACTGACAGACATCATTACATGTCTTGGATGATTTTTCAAGCTTCTCTTGAAGTGTTTAGATTTGCATTAGCATAACCACCCTGTGAGATTAGCGGCACTGTTGACACCAACCTTGTGAGATTAGCGGCGTTCGCGCGCACAGGGGTAACCCGCGGCGTGAGGTCCTTTACTGTTTGTGTCTCCGTGTTCCACAGTGTCCTGGATTATACGTAGAAGATGGCTGATTTTTATCACCCCCTCTTCATCCTCCTTTATTAGAATGCAGAGTGTCTGCCAAATTTTACACCTCTCTCAGGCAGCAACCTCATGTTTATGCAGTAGTGGTCAGGAGCGATTAAGCTTTTCAGCTCTGGTACTGACTCCAACACTTTACAGGCTGAATTTGTACTTTAAATGTACAGTTCACCCAAAAAAGTTCATAATTTGCTCGCCCTCATGTCATTTCAGACCTATGTGACTATTGGCTTCTGAGCAATAAAAAAGGAGGATATTTTGAAGTATGTTAACAATCAAACAACAGTGGCATCCATTAACTTCCATTGCATGGACACAAAACCATGTGTTTCACCGAAGAAACAATGTCATGGGTTTGGAATGAAATGAATTTCATGGAATGAAAGGGGTGTAAACAATGGAAAATTTTGGGTGAACGATTCCTTTTCAAACATCTACATTATGTTGTCAGATGTAGGAAAGCCTTAATTGAAGTGTAAATTTTTGTGCTGTTTGATGTGAAGCATTAAACAATTCTGTTAATGTATTTTTTGCAAGTGGCTTTTTGGAGAGAATGCGTTGTCAGGTTTTTATTTGATCACAAAGCTGCCTTAAGTGTAGATTGTGCAGACAGAATTATTTCAAGTGTGATCAATAAGTTTTTGTTTGGCACTCAAAGCAGAAGGGGGCTTTATTCTCAAACGGTTCTCAAAAAAACAAACAAACAAACACCCAAATTCTAACAGAATTAATTGCTGGCTTTTGCTAGGGTCAATGTGAAGATGTTTCCCAGCATTGTAACTCCAGCAGCCCACATGATAAGGTTTGCATTGTTGGTGTACGGTGAGACACAACACCAACCGCTGGTACGTCCAGAGGAAACATATGGGTGTTGAAAAGAACCTTTAGTTCTCGCACCCAGTGGAACCTAACACAGTGTTGTGCTCCCTCAGATAACCTTTACTGTTGTGTGAAACAATGCTAGCTCATTAGCACACACTCGTCTCTTTACAGTTTCCTCTGAGGATCAGAAACAAGTAGGAGGATATTACTGACAAGGTGTTGGCAAGTCTCACTTCCAAGTCCTCTTAAGTTCCTGTCACACTTAAAGTATATTCCTCTACCTTATTTATTATTTTTTTTAATGACCTTTAAACTTTGAGTTCATTCAGATGTCGGGTTGCGTCTTATTAACTTTGTGTTTATAGTCAGTCGCTCATTTACAACATTAATAGCCATAAACTGCTGCTATCAGGTTGGCTTGTTTAATGACGCACTCAAGGTGTTTTCTGATGTTGACTACAGTTGTTTATAAAGCACAATATCTTGTCAGTCTTAAAGGACCGAATAATGAAAAATCTTTTATTATTTACTCTCCCTCTTGTTATTCTAAACCTGTATGACTTTTGAACTTCTGTGGAACACAAAACAAGATGTTTTGAGA